>JAWNLD010000160.1:0-144620 GCA_035041545.1 Drosophila colorata
GGTACGTGATCCCTTTTTTAGGGAGAGGGAAGTGAGGGAACCAATCGTCATGGGCCTTTGTGACCTTTTGAGGAGGGGGGAGCTGAGGAAAGTGGCCGTTACATTTTAGTAACTGTCCCTTTTCTAAAGTAGCGTGGGTGCCCGATCATTAAAATTCAGATTTTAAGTGGGAGGGGTTATGAGATCACGTGCGCACAAGTGCACGCATCGACTTGTTCAGTCCTGACTTTTTTCAGGTGGGTGGGGAAGAAGGGACCGATCATTAAAAAACCGGTTTAATAAGGGACCGCTCATTAGAATTCAGATTTGAAGTGGGAGGGGTTATGCGATCACAGGCGCACAAGTGCACGCATCGACTTGTTTGTTTACTTTTTCAGGGGTGGGTTGAGAGCTCGATCAGGCACGTGCGCATTTAATTTACTCTCCCTTTTCTGAAGAGTGTGAACAGACCGTTTTTCTACACGGCGAAGGAACACAAGTGCGGCGCTCACTTGTAAACAGGTTTTGTTAGAGTAAAAGGTTCGATCGTAAATTCTAATGTATGGGATGAAAGAAAGACAACAGGTTTTCATTTTACAGATTTTTTGTCCATTTATTTATTGTTTTGTTTATACTGCAATTTATTTCAAATATTTTTTCTAGCTTAGGATTAAATAGTTTTATGTATCATTCTATTACTCAATTTAGTGTACTGTGATATAAGGCGTTCTAGTTTTTGTATTCGTATAATATAAAAGTGACAGGCGCAGGTGTCACATCCAGTTATTGTCTGATCTGAGAACCAGGGACATATTGTTAAATGTTCTCCGTATTGCGATGTTCTAATGTGAGATTTTTTGGTGAAATATTCTCGGTATTCCGCCAACAGCCGTCGATGCTCAGGAAAAATCATCCCATCAAATTCGGCTAGAAAATCATCAATTTTCTTTACAATGGAGATGTAGCCAAATTTTGAAATTAATCCCATTTCTGTACTGTACTTCTTCAAGATAAAATTATAACTGATTGCAGCCTTGATACTGGGAGCCTACTTTATACAGCTGACTCTTTTTTTAAAAATATTTCTCTATAGTTGTTTGCATCTCTTTCTATTTCTCGTCCCATCTTTTTAGAAATTTCAAAGCATAAACGAGTTAAATCTATTTCTTCGTCATTTCTATAAGTTACATTTAAATCAGTGAACCGTATATCATTTTTTTGAGTCATTGCACATTTGGGAATAATATGGTTATAATATATACTTGTAATTTGATTTTTCAATAATGTATTCCAACATAAGAAGGATGTAAAAAATATACCCAATCGTATAAACGATCGACAGGATTCGCCATCAAACTCAATTTTATTACCATATTGATTTGATACTAAAATACATTGATTTTCCGGTTTTCTATACCTAAAATGACACTTTACTGTATCAAGTAGGGGGTGATCAACTATTGTATCAGGCATTAAGAACTCAAACTGTTCAAGCCTTAACTGGATATATTCCTTGTGCGTTAACAATCGAATCCACTCCTCCTTTTCTAGGCCAATGAAATTTCGTTTATGTTGTTGCATCCAGATCATGGGTGTAAATGCTCTTGTAGTTGAAAATCCACACTTTACTTTTAGCTTAAGATCTACATAATATTCAAATCCGAAAATTAATTCATGATCTTGAGGCTTCCTACACTTTCTCGCTTTTTTTAACTGTTGCGTGGTCATGTTGGTTGACATCTGAATCAAACTAACTCTAAATTAACGTACGCGCACCTTTTAAGGCACCGACTCTCATTAAATCTTTTCAGTATGTTACATAAAGTTGAGGCAAGATGTTGAAGGTAGATAGAAACTCTTGCGTTTTGGTTGATTTCCAATATGTATTTGGAAACGATAATCAGGTTTTCGTTAAGGAACTAGCATTCATGCAGGGTGGTTCGGTTATTCCAAATTTCTTTCACTTCAAGCCACCCTACAATATAAAGGAGCTGGATGAAGTAAATCAAAAGACTAATTTAATAGCCCAAGAATATGTAGATGGTTTGGATTGGTCGGATGGAGATATTTCATATTTAGGGCTGGAGGATATATTAACGCCATTAAACAGTTTCGCCTCAATCATTGTAAGGGGCGATGCTAAGAAACAATTTTTAATGAAATATTTATCTTCAAACATAATTGATTTGGAGCTTGAAGAAAGTTTAATACACTTCCCAAACTATTTCACAAATTGCAGAATACATAAAAAATCTTCAAACCAATGCGCACTTAATAATTTATTCAAACTTTTTGTAATTGGAATGGAATGTTCAAATTTCGAAATTTATGGAAAATAAAAATGCATAAATTTTATATTTTTTTAATTGAGCTGTTTTTATTTATTTATTTTCTTAATAACTATAATAGGTATAATATGGTGCATTCAAATGATGCATAAAATCCTTGAACATCAATAGCAACTCGCTCCAGATCCATTTTTAGAAGTTTGTTTTTGATGCTTATACTAGACGATGCGCTGAACTAATCCAGTCAACGGAGAATATTCAACTAATCGATCATGCATAAGCAAACAATATACTTTTGTGTTCCTAGAACTTGCATTCTCCAGTTCGATAGAAACTCTCAGATCAATTGGTCCCGTTTTAACAGCCTCATTCTGATGCGAAAGATCAATAACAATAATCGGCGCCTTTTCCTTAAACTCGCTAGGTGAAAGCAGCGGCCGAGACTCTTTCATATAATAGCTTTGTTGGAAATTTGCATACATGTCGTAGAGGCTAGCGAAACGTTCTCGTCCAAAATTAACATTCATGTCATCATATGGATACGTTTCAGAATTCAAGTACACTTTTATGTTTCTCAAGTGATTTTGAATTAGTGCTCCATTTAGTGTAAATGCTATTATCGGAAAACGGGGCGCTCCCTGTTGGCTGCAAGCTTAACATTCCATATATGATGGGAGCCCTCCACTAGTGCGGGATTAAAATAGCAGTCCCAGCTACGAAATGCTATTGGTAACGAACCACCGTTTTTAGTCAAACTGAACATTGCCAATTTCTTTTCATCGCTAAGTGCTACATGTGGTATTTTCCATGTTATATTGGAAATATTCAGTTTAAATTCAACATCTCCAATTTTCGAATAAAATACATCTTCCATGCTATTAGTCATGAGTAGTATAAGCTCATGTTTACAATTTAACAAGATTTTATTATAGTCTTCTCCAAATCCAAGTAAGAATTTAAGAGGAACGGAGAAATTAAAATATCCACCGTTTGCTAGCTGTTTATCAGATCCATTAAACCATCCAGAGTTACTAAGCATGTGACTCTCGCTCTTGTTAATTGAAATGTAGTTTTTTAAGGT
Source organism: Drosophila colorata (assembly GCA_035041545.1). Taxonomy (NCBI): domain Eukaryota; kingdom Metazoa; phylum Arthropoda; class Insecta; order Diptera; family Drosophilidae; genus Drosophila; species Drosophila colorata. Next base: position 3,349 of record JAWNLD010000160.1, read on the forward strand.
GGTCGTTGTACCAACAAATCGTGTGTGATCGATTTCAATGCCATTCAATTCATATCGAATTTCATCAAACAAATAACCCATACAATTGTTTTTTAATTTACCAGCGTTAGTAGGTGTGTTGTCAGCCAAACAAATCGAGCCCTCAATATTAATAAAACTCTCGCTCGGTAATACATAAAGATCCTGATTTTGGATTGTAATTCGAACTTCATCATTAGTCTTAAATGATTGAACGTAGGGTGAGTAACTATGATATTCTTTTTTATTATGCTCTCGTCGGAATAGGGCTTCTCTCGAACATTCAAGATATCGCTCATTGCGTTCTGATTGTAAGACCCAAAGACTTTAAAAATAATCTGTTTGCAGGTGTAAGAGTTCTCCTTACTGATCTTGTTTCCTCTGTGTTAGAACTCGGAATGTTTGAGGTGGGGTTATTACACGCATATTTATTGTAAATAATCATTGTCGTGGTCTTAAATGTAAGCGAACTGTAACGCTCTCTTCACGTAAATTAACTAAATTTCCGTCTTGATCAACAATCCGTAAAATTAATGACTGAATCTCTCTCGTGTTCACTGGCAAATAAATCAGGTTGATAGGTTTCTCGCTCATTTTATAACCTGGTGGTACGTTGAGAGTAAATTCATGCAACGCATGACTTGATTCTTCGTTCACATATGATCCGCGTGGTCATGTTGGTTGACATCTGAATCAAACTAACTCTAAATTAACGTACGCGCACCTTTTAAGGCACCGACTCTCATTAAATCTTTTCAGTATGTTACATAAAGTTGAGGCAAGATGTTGAAGGTAGATAGAAACTCTTGCGTTTTGGTTGATTTCCAATATGTATTTGGAAACGATAATCAGGTTTTCGTTAAGGAACTAGCATTCATGCAGGGTGGTTCGGTTATTCCAAATTTCTTTTACTTCAAACCACCCTACAATATAAAGGAGCTGGATGAAGTAAATCAAAAGACTAATTTAATAGCCCAAGAATATGTAGATGGTTTGGATTGGTCGGATGGAGATATTTCATATTTAGGGCTGGAGGATATATTAACGCCATTAAACAGTTTCGCCTCAATCATTGTAAGGGGCGATGCTAAGAAACAATTTTTAATGAAATATTTATCTTCAAACATAATTAATTTGGAGCTTGAAGAAAGTTTAATACACTTCCCAAACTATTTCACAAATTGCAGAATACATAAAAAATCTTCAAACCAATGCGCACTTAATAATTTATTCAAACTTTTTGTAATTATGGAAATTTTCGAAATTTATGGAAAATAAAAATGCATAAATATTATATTTTTTTAATTGAGCTGTTTTTATTTATTTATTTTCTTAATAACTATAATAGGTATAATATGGTGCATTCAAATGATGCATAAAATCCTTGAACATCAATAGCAACTCGCTTCAGATCCATTTTTAGAAGTTTGTTTTTGATGCTTATACTAGACGATGCGCTGAACTAATCCAGTCAACGGAGAATATTCAACTAATCGATCATGCATAAGCAAACAATATACTTTTGTGTTCCTAGAACTTGCATTCTCCAGTTCGATAGAAACTCTCACATCAATTGGTCCCGTTTTAACAGCCTCATTCTGATGCGAAAGATCAATAACAATAATCGGCGCCTTTTCCTTAAACTCGCTAGGTGAAAGCAGCGGCCGAGACTCTTTCATATAATACCTTTGTTGGAAATTTGCATACATGTCGTAGAGGCTAGCGAAACGTTCTCGTCCAAAATTAACATTCATGTCATCATATGGATACGTTTCAGAATTCAAGTACACTTTTATGTTTCTCAAGTGATTTTGAATTAGTGCTCCATTTAGTGTAAATGCTATTATCGGAAAACGGAGGCGCTCCCTGTTGGCTGCAAGCTTAACATTCCATATATGATGGGAGCCCTCCGCTAGTGCGGGATTAAAATAGCAGTCCCAGCTACGAAATGCTATTGGTAACGAACCACCGTTTTTAGTCAAACTGAACATTGCCAATTTCTTTTCATCGCTAAGTGCTACATGTGGTATTTTCCATGTTATATTGGAAATATTCAGTTTAAATTCAACATCTCCAATTTTCGAATAAAATACATCTTCCATGCTATTAGTCATGAGTAGTATAAGCTCATGTTTACAATTTAACAAGATTTTATTATAGTCTTCTCCAAATCCAAGTAAGAATTTAAGAGGAACGGAGAAATTAAAATATCCACCGTTTGCTAGCTGTTTATCAGATCCATTAAACCATCCAGAGTTACTAAGCATGTGACTCTCGCTCTTGTTGATTGAAATGTAGTTTTTTAAGGTGGTCGTTGTACCAACAAATCGTGTGCGATCGATTTCAATGCCATTCAATTCATATCGAATTTCATCAAACAAATAACCCATACAATTGTTTTTTATAATTTACCAGCGTTAGTAGGTGTGTTGTCAGCCAAACAAATCGAGCCCTCAATATTAATAAAACTCTCGCTCGGTAATACATAAAGATCCTGATTTTGGATTGTAATTCGAACTTCATCATTAGTCTTGAATGATTGAAGGTAGGGTGAGTAACTATGATATTCTTTTTTTATTATGCTCTCGTCGGAATAGGGCTTCTCTCGAACATTCAAGATATCGCTCATTGCGTTCTGATTGTAAGACCCAAAGACTTTAAAAATAATCTGTTTGCAGGTGTAAGAGTTCTCCTTACTGATCTTGTTTCCTCTGTGTTAGAACTCGGAATGTTTGAGGTGGGGTTATTACACGCATATTTAGTGTAAATAATCATTGTCGTGGTCTTAAATGTAAGCGAACTGTAACGCTCTCTTCACGTAAATTTACTAAATTTCCGTCTTGATCAACAATCCGTAAAATTAATGACTGAATCTCTCTCGTGTTCACTGGCAAATAAATCAGGTTGATAGGTTTCTCGCTCATTTTATAACCTGGTGGTACGTTGAGAGTAAATTCATGCAACGCATGACTTGATTCTTCGTTCACATATGATCCGCGTGGTCATGTTGGTTGACATCTGAATCAAACTAACTCTAAATTAACGTACGCGCACCTTTTAAGGCACCGACTCTCATTAAATCTTTTCAGTATGTTACATAAAGTTGAGGCAAGATGTTGAAGGTAGATAGAAACTCTTGCGTTTTGGTTGATTTCCAATATGTATTTGGAAACGATAATCAGGTTTTCGTTAAGGAACTAGCATTCATGCAGGGTGGTTCGGTTATTCCAAATTTCTTTTACTTCAAACCACCCTACAATATAAAGGAGCTGGATGAAGTAAATCAAAAGACTAATTTAATAGCCCAAGAATATGTAGATGGTTTGGATTGGTCGGATGGAGATATTTCATATTTAGGGCTGGAGGATATATTAACGCCATTAAACAGTTTCGCCTCAATCATTGTAAGGGGCGATGCTAAGAAACAATTTTTAATGAAATATTTATCTTCAAACATAATTGATTTGGAGCTTGAAGAAAGTTTAATACACTTCCCAAACTATTTCACAAATTGCAGAATACATAAAAAATCTTCAAACCAATGCGCACTTAATAATTTATTCAAACTTTTTGTAATTGGAATGGAATGTTCAAATTTCGAAATTTATGGAAAATAAAAATGCATAAATTTTATATTTTTTTAATTGAGCTGTTTTTATTTATTTATTTTCTTAATAACTATAATAGGTATAATATGGTGCATTCAAATGATGCATAAAATCCTTGAACATCAATAGCAACTCGCTCCAGATCCATTTTTAGAAGTTTGTTTTTGGTGCTTATACTAGACGATGCGCTGAACTAATCCAGTCAACGGAGAATATTCAACTAATCGATCATGCATAAGCAAACAATATACTTTTGTGTTCCTAGAACTTGCATTCTCCAGTTCGATAGAAACTCTCACATCAATTGGTCCCGTTTTAACAGCCTCATTCTGATGCGAAAGATCAATAACAATAATCGGCGCCTTTTCCTTAAACTCGCTAGGTGAAAGCAGCGGCCGAGACTCTTTCATATAATAGCTTTGTTGGAAATTTGCATACATGTCGTAGAGGCTAGCGAAACGTTCTCGTCCAAAATTAACATTCATGTCATCATATGGATACGTTTCAGAATTCAAGTACACTTTTATGTTTCTCAAGTGATTTTGAATTAGTGCTCCATTTAGTGTAAATGCTATTATCGGAAAACGGAGGCGCTCCCTGTTGGCTGCAAGCTTAACATTCCATATATGATGGGAGCCCTCCGCTAGTGCGGGATTAAAATAGCAGTCCCAGCTACGAAATGCTATTGGTAACGAACCACCGTTTTTAGTCAAACTGAACATTGCCAATTTCTTTTCATCGCTAAGTGCTACATGTGGTATTTTCCATGTTATATTGGAAATATTCAGTTTAAATTCAACATCTCCAATTTTCGAATAAAATACATCTTCCATGCTATTAGTCATGAGTAGTATAAGCTCATGTTTACAATTTAACAAGATTTTATTATAGTCTTCTCCAAATCCAAGTAAGAATTTAAGAGGAACGGAGAAATTAAAATATCCACCGTTTGCTAGCTGTTTATCAGATCCATTAAACCATCCAGAGTTACTAAGCATGTGACTCTCGCTCTTGTTGATTGAAATGTAGTTTTTTAAGGTGGTCGTTGTACCAACAAATCGTGTGCGATCGATTTCAATGCCATTCAATTCATATCGAATTTCATCAAACAAATAACCCATACAATTGTTTTTTTATAATTTACCAGCGTTAGTAGGTGTGTTGTCAGCCAAACAAATCGAGCCCTCAATATTAATAAAACTCTCGCTCGGTAATACATAAAGATCCTGATTTTGGATTGTAATTCGAACTTCATCATTAGTCTTGAATTGAAGGTAGGGTGAGTAACTATGATATTCTTTTTTTATTATGCTCTCGTCGGAATAGGGCTTCTCTCGAACATTCAAGATATCGCTCATTGCGTTCTGATTGTAAGACCCAAAGACTTTAAAAATAATCTGTTTGCAGGTGTAAGAGTTCTCCTTACTGATCTTGTTTCCTCTGTGTTAGAACTCGGAATGTTTGAGGTGGGGTTATTACACGCATATTTAGTGTAAATAATCATTGTCGTGGTCTTAAATGTAAGCGAACTGTAACGCTCTCTTCACGTAAATTAACTAAATTTCCGTCTTGATCAACAATCCGTAAAATTAATGACTGAATCTCTCTCGTGTTCACTGGCAAATAAATCAGGTTGATAGGTTTCTCGCTCATTTTATAACCTGGTGGTACGTTGAGAGTAAATTCATGCAACGCATGACTTGATTCTTCGTTCACATATGATCCGCGTGGTCATGTTGGTTGACATCTGAATCAAACTAACTCTAAATTAACGTACGCGCACCTTTTAAGGCACCGACTCTCATTAAATCTTTTCAGTATGTTACATAAAGTTGAGGCAAGATGTTGAAGGTAGATAGAAACTCTTGCGTTTTGGTTGATTTCCAATATGTATTTGGAAACGATAATCAGGTTTTCGTTAAGGAACTAGCATTCATGCAGGGTGGTTCGGTTATTCCAAATTTCTTTTACTTCAAACCACCCTACAATATAAAGGAGCTGGATGAAGTAAATCAAAAGACTAATTTAATAGCCCAAGAATATGTAGATGGTTTGGATTGGTCGGATGGAGATATTTCATATTTAGGGCTGGAGGATATATTAACGCCATTAAACAGTTTCGCCTCAATCATTGTAAGGGGCGATGCTAAGAAACAATTTTTAATGAAATATTTATCTTCAAACATAATTGATTTGGAGCTTGAAGAAAGTTTAATACACTTCCCAAACTATTTCACAAATTGCAGAATACATAAAAAATCTTCAAACCAATGCGCACTTAATAATTTATTCAAACTTTTTGTAATTGGAATGGAATGTTCAAATTTCGAAATTTATGGAAAATAAAAATGCATAAATTTTATATTTTTTTAATTGAGCTGTTTTTATTTATTTATTTTCTTAATAACTATAATAGGTATAATATGGTGCATTCAAATGATGCATAAAATCCTTGAACATCAATAGCAACTCGCTCCAGATCCATTTTTAGAAGTTTGTTTTTGATGCTTATACTAGACGATGCGCTGAACTAATCCAGTCAACGGAGAATATTCAACTAATCGATCATGCATAAGCAAACAATATACTTTTGTGTTCCTAGAACTTGCATTCTCCAGTTCGATAGAAACTCTCACATCAATTGGTCCCGTTTTAACAGCCTCATTCTGATGCGAAAGATCAATAACAATAATCGGCGCCTTTTCCTTAAACTCGCTAGGTGAAAGCAGCGGCCGAGACTCTTTCATATAATAGCTTTGTTGGAAATTTGCATACATGTCGTAGAGGCTAGCGAAACGTTCTCGTCCAAAATTAACATTCATGTCATCATATGGATACGTTTCAGAATTCAAGTACACTTTTATGTTTCTCAAGTGATTTTGAATTAGTGCTCCATTTAGTGTAAATGCTATTATCGGAAAACGGGGGCGCTCCCTGTTGGCTGCAAGCTTAACATTCCATATATGATGGGAGCCCTCCGCTAGTGCGGGATTAAAATAGCAGTCCCAGCTACGAAATGCTATTGGTAACGAACCACCGTTTTTAGTCAAACTGAACATTGCCAATTTCTTTTCATCGCTAAGTGCTACATGTGGTATTTTCCATGTTATATTGGAAATATTCAGTTTAAATTCAACATCTCCAATTTTCGAATAAAATACATCTTCCATGCTATTAGTCATGAGTAGTATAAGCTCATGTTTACAATTTAACAAGATTTTATTATAGTCTTCTCCAAATCCAAGTAAGAATTTAAGAGGAACGGAGAAATTAAAATATCCACCGTTTGCTAGCTGTTTATCAGATCCATTAAACCATCCAGAGTTACTAAGCATGTGACTCTCGCTCTTGTTGATTGAAATGTAGTTTTTTAAGGTGGTCGTTGTACCAACAAATCGTGTGCGATCGATTTCAATGCCATTCAATTCATATCGAATTTCATCAAACAAATAACCCATACAATTGTTTTTTATAATTTACCAGCGTTAGTAGGTGTGTTGTCAGCCAAACAAATCGAGCCCTCAATATTAATAAAACTCTCGCTCGGTAATACATAAAGATCCTGATTTTGGATTGTAATTCGAACTTCATCATTAGTCTTGAATTGAAGGTAGGGTGAGTAACTATGATATTCTTTTTTATTATGCTCTCGTCGGAATAGGGCTTCTCTCGAACATTCAAGATATCGCTCATTGCGTTCTGATTGTAAGACCCAAAGACTTTAAAAATAATCTGTTTGCAGGTGTAAGAGTTCTCCTTACTGATCTTGTTTCCTCTGTGTTAGAACTCGGAATGTTTGAGGTGGGGTTATTACACGCATATTTAGTGTAAATAATCATTGTCGTGGTCTTAAATGTAAGCGAACTGTAACGCTCTCTTCACGTAAATTTACTAAATTTCCGTCTTGATCAACAATCCGTAAAATTAATGACTGAATCTCTCTCGTGTTCACTGGCAAATAAATCAGGTTGATAGGTTTCTCGCTCATTTTATAACCTGGTGGTACGTTGAGAGTAAATTCATGCAACGCATGACTTGATTCTTCGATCACATATGATCCGCTTACAATATTACATTCCAAGCGAATTGTATTCACTTTCAGTATATCGACAGGTTGATCTGAGGTATGTACGGTATTTGACTTTAGCTCCCTTTTATAAAATCCAAATAATTTGCCAATAGTACGCTCTCTGTCAAAATATATGGGATGTTCCTTAGTTGAATCATGACCTGAAGTGTGTTGTTGTTGCTCTCGATAAGTGGATGATTTATTTTTTTGGGTTCTACTTCCTTCATTTTCTCTAATATAACATTACTTATGTCATTTAGCTCGTAGGATCCCACGGGAATCTCGAATACATGTTCTCCAATATGGAATAAATTATTATCATGATCCACATTTGGAATCGAGTTATACATGTGAAAATCGATAAGAGCACATTCATAATCCGTATGTAGTATAATAGGCGGAAAGTAGTTTGCCGAGAAAGTTGAACTGCATCCTGTTAACGTAAGTGTTGTTGACATTTTGAAAAGTTGCTTGTAAGTGAAGTTTCAATGAACGTTCTTGTCGTTATATTTCAAATTCGAATGAAGTCTGCAAATCCTCGTCTATACCGTCCGTTATCTATGGGGTCACCTTTACAAATTAATAGAAAGCCATATCTTTCTTTCCAACATAATTGACAAATTTTCTTAAAACAATCGAAATTCATATCAACGCCTACATGATCCTGATAGACGTGCTTCATATTTAGGGCATCTTGTTTAAACATTAGAATTAGGTTTGCATTATCACGCACAAGATGTTTCGGAATACGTGTGTATGTTTGGCATAAATAAAACGCATCGATGTTGCTATGTCGCCCCATGCAAAAGTACGCACGAATATTATTTTGTTTTTCACACGCTACATCATCAAATATCATTATCGAGTTCTTTTTGGCCTTGTCTGGTGCTATTACACTTTCATTTTCAGAATATGTAAAATAGCCCATGCCTTTGATCGGGCCTACAAGTTTTTTTAAGTATTCGTATTTAGGTTGAAATAACGACTTTGAATACAAATAAATATTTTCAAATTTTAGTCCATTGGGACTCTCGATCAAACTTATCATTACATTTGTTTTCCCACAGTTAGAAGGTCCAACAATTAGGGCTCTAATTGAACTGGGTAAAAGGCTACTGTGCCTGATCGTTTGGTTTTCATTATTTTTTAAATCGAAATTTCGCACTTCAATGTTCGTTTTTTGCTTTATTAAACGCATATTAGTTAAGGTTTTTTCATAAGCACGTCACTCATTAACAGCTCTTTGAATGAATAATGAGCTAATAAAATGGTAATGCACTTTTATAAACCATTTAGTAATAAAATTAACGTCTACCACGGAGGAGGTATCATTAATAAAATAATAAACTCACTGCCAGTAGAATTACACTTGCCAGGCTATCAGTTTTGTGGGCCAGGAACAAAACTCCCGTCACGTTTGGAGCGCGGCGATAAGGGAATAAATCCATTAGACGCCGTTTGCAGAGAGCATGATATAGCATACTCAAACCACAAAGAATTAAGGAAACGTCATATAGCCAATCTGGTTCTAGCGGAAAGAGCGTGGGAGCGAGTTAAAGCGTCTGACAGCAGTTTTGGAGAAAAAGCCGCAGCATATCTCGTAACTAACGCAATGAAAGCAAAGAAAAAATTCGGCATGGGCCTCAATCAAAGGAAAAAGAAACCAACGCAATATGAAAAAAAGAAAAAATTGGGCATGGGACTGAAGAAGAGGAAAAAGAAGCCAAAACCATGTGAAAAAAAGAAAAAATTTATGCATGTAGTTAGAGTGGCTTCAAATATGTTAAAAAAAAGAAACCTTATGATATTCACTCGGCAATCCAAATAGCTAAGAAAGTCATAGACAACTCAATTGGACATAAGAAAAAAGATGTAATAATACCGAGAATAATAAGTGTGCCTAAAGTGGGCGGGTTCTTGCCGCTTGTACCGATTTTAACAGCAATCGGTGCCTTAGGAGGGCTTGCGTCCGGTGGTTCAGCTATTGTTAAAACTATTAACAGTGCTAATACCGCCAGAAAACAGCTAGAGGAGAATAAGCGACATAATAAAAAGATAGAAGCAATTGCTTTAGGCAATGGTCTGTATCTCAAGCCATACCAAAAGGGATACGGTATATCAACTCTTCAAAAAAACTTCTAGCGCAGCTACCCAATAAACCACTTTCAAACATTGATATTATTAACTTTGCACGCAAGCATATTCCTAATTTCAGAGGTGCATTTATGAGAGACTCACTTCCGAAACGGGTTCGTAAAGGGGATTGTGGCATCATTAATTTAGACTCTTCGACAGGTGGGAGGTGGGACACATTGGGTAGCTTTTTATAAAACAGAGCTTCGGGAATTTACCACCACCTTTAGAGCTAATCAAATATTTAGGAGATAAAATTAAATACAATTATAAACGAGAACAACGGTTCGATACTTTTAACTGTGGACACTTGTGTTTAAGGTTTCTACTATTGAATTCAAAGAATATTTAATAAAGATTTATAAAAATTAAAATTCAACTAGTATTTTTGTATTTTTTAATGCATGGGACTCTATAACTTTTAATATCTTTTATATTTAATCAGTCTGAGATGAATAACAGCTTGATAAACAGCAATAAACAATAAATAAACAGCAAATAAACAGCAAATAAACAACAATAAACAACAAATAAACAACAATAAACAACAATAAACAACAAATAAACAGCAAATAAACAACAATAAACAACAACAAATAAACAAATTAAATTCAACTAGTATTTTTGTATTTTTTAATGCATGGGACTATATAACTTTTAATATCTTTTATATTTAATCAGTCTGAGATGAACAACAGCTTGATAAACAGCAATAAACAATAAATAAACAGCAAATAAACACCAAATAAACAACAAATAAACAACAATAAACAACAAATAAATAACAATAAACAACATTAAACAACAATAAACAACAAATAAACAACAATAAACAACAATAAACAACAAATAAACAGCAAATAAACAACAATAAACAACAACAAATAAACAACAATAAACAACAACAAACAACAAATAAACAACAATAATCAACAAATAAAAAAAACAACAAATAAACAACAATAAACAGCAAAACACAACTTCTAAAAACAAATAAACAACTAGTTTCGTATTTAAGAAAATGAGGGAGCATATTCTGAAGGAATTAGTAAAGACAAGAAACGCATTAAAACGAAAATTTCAAAGCATAAAATTAGGGAGAGAAGAAAATAAATATCAATTAGAAGAGACATTTAAACCAATTACGCAACCTCTTAAAAAACTCATCACTGAAAATATACTACCCAATCAGCCTTTAAAGACGAAGAAAGAAGAAAATGAAGATTGTACAAAACAAGAAATTAAAGTAGATCAAAACTATAGTAATGTATCTCATGATACATATGATGAGGAAATCACAGAAGATCAATTCTATTCTCAACCTTTTGTGTCAACTAATGAAAGCAATAATCAGCATACTGTAACAAGCAATGTGAGTTATAATTTAAATCTGAGTGAGCTAGAGCGAATGGGCGAGCTTGATAAAGCCTTTGGCCCCTACAAGAAAAGCGGAGAAATGAAATTGGGAGCAACTAAAATAATTGTAGATGATAATGAAATAATATTAGAAACCGGTGAAAGGTGGAAACTAACACCGGTATTATATTCTTTAATCTACCGTAAAAACCCCCAGGGCTATGACGAAATGGATTTGGAATCATATCAGAAAATTTTAATAAAAACCAATGCTCATAGAAGAAATCACTTACATAATGATGCTCCTAAGGGTAATCGCTCTAAAAAATATCTCACAATCATATAAAAACTGTTTCCATCAATGAACGCGCCTATGCGATGTCTACACCTAACCGCCGTACAAAATCTATTCATGAAGGGGGCGGTCTAATGACACTTAATACAAGTAAACCAAATTATGTATACTGGGATGATCCGAATGAGATCGTTAATAGACTGAGACTTCTAGTTGCATCACAATCAGCTGGTCATAGTAATCATAACAATGAAATAGTTTCCATAATTGAAGAGCTGCGAGAAGCAAAAATAATTTTTTAAATAAAAATGATGTGTTCAATGATTTTAGCAACAATATCAAAATGTCGCTTGACAAGTTCGGTCATTTTTCCTCCAGCAACATTACAAACCAAAATTATACTATGAAGAAATCTATTCCTGGCATATTGATAGATAATGAAAGTAATATTATTTTTTCAAACAAAAGACTTAAAAATGTAGGTGGGCCCCGAGAAGACAATGATGTGTGCGCAAAAATATTTATGGAACGTAAAATAAAGCAAACGATGAGAAAGAAAGATAAACTCTTAATTGAGCAAATCACATCGAACGAGAAACTGATAGGCGAGATAGCATCTAGTTTCCAGAATATAAAAGCTGAGTATAAAAGTGAAATTTAAAGCACAGATAAATCACTTAAAGAATACGTGAACATAGAAATTGAAACATTACGTCGTCTAATTAGCACTGAAAATCGAAAGATGCTATCTGCAATGGAGACATTAAAAACCCATATATTTACATATTTTAAACAACACACAGTTTAGGGGAGAACTATAAATAATGCATGCACTTGTGAGGTATAAGGTAAAGTCTTAATGGTCGTCGACAAGTTCGGTCACTTCTCTAATGAGTGCTACAACAGGAAATATGATCTCCAGTTGTTGGACTTGCATATGGATAATAAGCAATATGTTGATGCACAAAACAGGCGAATTAAAAACATCAGTAACGCAATGGACGAAAAAGACACGGTTAACACAAATTTTCTACAATCGAGAATCAAAGAAGCGACACAAGACTTGCACACGCTTATAAACATCTAAAATGAAAAAAACGAAAAAAATAAATATATAAAAAAAAAACTTAAATCAATATTGAAAGACTCCTTATTAACATACGCATCAAGTGAAGTTGACATTAAGAACAGAACATTTATAGATGGAAAAAATAAATCGATGGGAAAACATGACTAAAAGAGATTTCATTAATGAATTACATGCACCAGCCCGTAAAAACTTTATAAAATGAATCGACGACCTTTGGCAAGCAGATTTGGTAGAAATGGGAAAGTACTCGTCATCGAATAAAGGCTATAAATTTCTATTGACGGTTATCGACACATTCTTTAAATATGCATGGGGAGTTGCATTGAAATCTAAATCAGCTAAAGACGTTACTAACGCTTTATCAAGTATTTTTAAATTTGGACGAATTCCTAAGAATTTACAAACCGACGATGGGAAAGAGTTCTTTAATACTACTTTCAAAACATTATGTGAAAAAAATAACATCAACCACTATTCGACATATAGTGGGTTAAAAGCGTCTTTTGTTGAACGTTTTAATAGAACCCTCAAGGAAATTATGTGGCGAGAGTTTAGTTTCACAGGAACATATCATTGGATTGAAATATATAATAAATTGATTGATGAGTATAATCGAAAACATCATAGAACTATTAAAATTGAACCGATAAAAGTGACATCATTAAATGAAGATAATCTGCTAAACACTGTTTACAATCATATTAAAATTTTTCACGGGGCAAAATTTCATGTGGGTGACTGTTCGTATAAGCAAGCATAAACATACATTTGAAAAGGGATATACTCCCAACTGGACAACGTTAATACAAATGACAAACCCAACTACATACATAGTAGAAGACTATCAGGGTGTGCTCCTTCAAGGGGGTTTCTATAAAGAAGAACTAAGGAAAACACGTTATCCAAATACTTATCTAGTTGAAAAGATAATAAAACGAAAAACGATCGAGTTTTTGTTAAATGGTTGGGGTTCCCTAATGAACACAACTCTTGGATACACAAGAACGAGGTGCTCTAAATGGCGACAGATCATCAACGACGAACCCCTGAAACCATTACACTCAAAACACACACACACGCACACACAGCAATATTATTCAAATTAATTTTCAATAAAAGACATTCAAATGAAATTCATAAAATGCGTATTTATTTATTCATGTTTATTTAATTTTTTAATTTTTTTTTTTTCTTGTTTATATATACATATAAAACGATGGTCATTTAATTTAGTTATGTTTCTTTATTGGAGGTGAATACATTTTATATATCTACAAATCACAATAAGCTTATGAACTTATTCTATAATGACCCCAAGCACATGTTTGGTTGCCATCTTCTCTTATTTTTCTCTTATCATCTAATCCACTTAAAGTGGTTTTCTTAACTCTATGCGTATATAAATTATGGAACTTAGTTCTAAACATTAGCATACTATCACATAATTTTTTATTTTCAAATAAACATTCCTTATAACTATTTATATAATATATTATATATTATATATATTATGTAGGCCCCCTGAGGAGAACGTTCGAAATGATAACCGGCTTATCTCCTCTGGTGTGGGTGGTGGCAGATCCGTTGGGAGTGGCGAAAGTTCCGCTAGCGTTGGCGGTAGGCCCCCTGAGGAGAACGTTCGAAATGATAACCGGCTTATCTCCTCTGGTGTGGGTGGTGGCAGATCCGTTGGGAGTGGCGATGGGTCCGTTGACGAAGGCGAATGGTCCGTTGGAGGTGGCAGCAGGTCCGTTGGGGGTGGCGATGGGTCCGTTGGGGGTGGCGATGGGTCCGTTGGGGGTGGCAATGGGTCCGTTGGGGTTGGCGATAGGTCCGTTGGCGATGTTGTTGCTTCTAAACACAACATTATCGAAATAGTTTGGAGTGCTGTTGCGACCCATGTTCTTATTATAACTAATATAATTGAACGCGTGGTCGCAGTCAGCGTTGGAGTTGTTGTTGTTGCACTTGTTGAAAGCCATTTTACACACAAAAAGATTGTTTTGAGTTTGAGGTTGGGGTGTTAAGGTTGTAAAGTTACGATAGTTCTGGAACTACTGATGCGGGTTCAATGAAGGAAGGGAGCCTTTATAGCTCAGGGACTGATTTTTCTATTACTTCATTCAATTGATAAATATTAGAGATAGGGACAAACAGGTTTAAGAGGACATAGGGTATGATCCGGTGCATCTACAATACAAGCGTGTACACTTTTTGAAGAAACTTTTCACGCCCAAAGTCATAAAACAATCAAAATAATGTGAAGATGAAAGAAGATATCCTAAAAATCAGTGAAATCTGGGGCATTCGATGAGTCTGATACTAAAAATTGACACGTAAACCACAAGTCATAAAACCAGAATAATTAGGAGAAAACAATTACAGAAGCCCATCCATACATTACCTGAATACATGATTAGTCCTTTACCCTTGCCGCACTTGTGTTCCTTCGCCGTGTAGAAAACGGTCTGTTCACACTCTTCAGAAGAGGGAGAGTAAATTAAATGCGCACGTGCCTGATCGAGCTCTCAACCCACCCCTGAAAAAGTAAACAAACAAGTCGATGCGTGCACTTGTGCGCCTGTGATCGCATAACCCCTCCCACTTCAAATCTGAATTTTAATGAGCGGTCCCTTATTAAACCGGGTTTTTAATGATCGGTCCCTTTTCCCCACCCCCGAAAAAATAGACGAACAAGTCGATGCGTGCACTTGTGCGCACGTGATCTCATAACCACTCCCAATTAAAATCTGAATTTAAATGAGCGGCCTCTTATTAAACCAGTTTTTAATAATCGGTCCCTTTTCCCACCCCCGAAAAAGTAGATGAACAAGTCGATGCGTGCACTTGTGCGCACGTGATCTCATAACCCCTCCCACTTAAAATCTGAATTTTAATGATCGGGCACTCACGCTACTTCAGAAAAGGGACAGTTACTAAAATGTAACGGCCACTTTCCTCAGATCCCCCCTCCTCAATAGGTCACAAAGGCCCATGACGATTGGTTCCCTCACTTGCCCCTCCCTAAAAAGGATCACGTACCTGCATATTAACGATCGGTCCCCTCACACCCCTCCCTCAAAAATGGTCAGGTGCCTGCATATTAATTAGGGTCACGTAGGGTCATAAATCATTAATTATTCACATCACGTAATTAAATTGACAGCTACTTCCTGTCACAGAACATACAATTACCATACTTCCGTGTTAATTACTACCTGTCTACTGTTTGACTCTATAAGCGGAGCTTCAGTTATTTTGATTCTATTAATATCCACTGCGTCAGAAGTACCTGCCACAACTTTTATTACCGTTCTCAAAGATTCTAAGCTTTTGGCTCTTCTATGAGGTATCATTAACGCGGACAATAAATGTTGGTCATGTTCTATGTCTACCTCTAAAAGATTTCGCATTTGCGAATGGGGAAACAATTCGGACATTTTAACAGTATCGTCTATGAGGATCATGAAGCCGGTCAAGTTAGTCGAATGCCTCACCTAACTACTATGTTCCCATATCAAAACATTACCATCCAAAACTGGAATATAGTTCGCATGATAGAAATTGGTGTTTCTCGCATTTGTTGCGGATAGGAGTATGAAGATTATTCCGACAATCCTGCAGGAACAATTTAGCCAGATCTGTAGTAATTGTATGATTGGGTGTAGTGGGTGTGATAAGTTTGCAATTACCTCAGATTGACTTATGGACCACCCTCCCACTTATACCACCACCCTCCTAGTCTGCTTGTATGCTCTCTTTCGAACATAACGGGGATAACTTATTTCCCAACCTTTTCTTATTTTTATACCCTAAACCTTTTGAAAATGGGTAAAAAGGGTATAAGGTTTTGTGCAAGTATATGTAACAGACAGAAGGAAGCATCTCCGACCCCATAAAGTATGTATATTCTTTATCAGACGACGAGTTGAGTTGATTTAGCCATGTCCGTCTGTCCGTCCGTCTGTACGAACGCAGCGACTCTCAGAACTACAAAAGCTAGAAACCTAAACTAAAACGACTATAGATTCTCCAAGTCTAAGTGCAGTACAAGTTTATCGCTTTTTTTCGATATCTTGCGCCATTTCATTATTATCAATAAAAATCGATTTTAAGACTTGGTTTTCTTGCAATTTTGGAGACTATGAGCTAAAGCCATCAAATTTTGTTTAATGTGTCTCGTAAAAGATTCGCAGATTATGAATATTTCAAATTTTTGATACCTCTCATTCGCCCCCATATGAAAAATCAAATACTACAGACTTGCGCTTTTATTTGTACAGAGATCTGGATGCTCTTATTAAGCACTGAAAATTTCATAACGATCATACTCTTAGTTTAGAAGTTATTCAAGAATTTATTTTTCGTAGTGGGGCCAAAAGCAGCCTTTGTGTAAAGAGAGCAGCTTGCTGTGTGCGTTTGTGTGCGTGTGACTTTGTGAATGTGTGTATGAATGCAAAGAGGTTTAAATGTATGTAACAGCTCGCCGCTGGGTTCAGGGTAACTCCTAGTCGGGCACACCCGACTATAGCCTTTTTACTTGTTTATGATACAGCTTTTCACCTACGTCGAACATCCTGTTCTGGTTTACATCTGGTAACTTGGTCTTGTTGGGCTTTTATTATCTTGTCTTTGATCGTTTGTCGGAATTCGTTGGTTGTCGCATGTATTACATCATGCCCTGTGACTGAAGGGATGGTTTTATTACATTCTATTGTTGCTTGAGCTTATTGCTAATTTGTTGTCTCTATTAGCGTACTGTGGAATCGCTCCACTTGCCCATTTGCTATGCAGTGGGGGCGTTAACGATATCTATGTTGTATTGGTTCTTCAATAATGAAGTGATCGTTGCAGAATTGAACGACGCTTCATTATAGCAGTAAATGGTTTTTGTTTTTGGAAAGCTGTTAATTAATTGTAAGATAGGGCCTGTAGCGTCAGTTATCGCGCGAGATTCAATTGGCTGTACAACGGTTTTTTTTTTGCAATGCAGGTTGGGAACAACTTTTGGTCTGTAGAGAAAACGTCAATATGTAACATTCCGCCAGCATATGAAGGTATTAGTGTCTCCCGAAGCTCTTTTGGGTGACGGTCATATTTGGCTGACGTACACACTTTGCAAATCAAAACGACCTCGTTGGCTAACTATTTCATTTTTGGAAAATAATAATCAAAAAGGATTTTTATCACATTTTCCTGTGCTGCTCTGTGTGCACGATTGTGTTCAGTATTGATTATTATTTCCACCTGTTCGTCTTTGTTGGTGATGTCTGACACCATCGTTTCGCAGTTCCAGAATTTAGTCGTTGGGAACAGTGATACGAACTCGTGTTGAAAAGCTGCAAAAGTTGGGAGGTTACAATGAAACGCGTTTACAACGTCAGGATTCACAACAAGCCTTAGTGTCTCTATAAGATTGCTCTTGTTTGCGAAGTGTATCAAGTGGCGGGTCTTTTTGCCAAACATAATCAGTCTTCGATGCAACTTCTAGCATGCCCCTTCTAAGATCGCTCTCACTATGATCGATGGCTGCATCTGACTGCGGCTCGTCTTGTAAGGCATTGATATCCTGCCGGGATAGGACGTCTGGCACGAAGTTTTCTTTCCCCGGCTTGTAATGGATACTGGCGTTATGCTCTTTAATAAAAACCTTCCACCTTTTAATTTTTTCGTTAGTGTCTTTTTCAGACACTGCGAACGTTAGCGGTAGATGGTCTATAAAAATGTATACTCTAGTACTATTTTGGTTCTTGGATCGCCTTGAAAGGTTTTCGGGGTCAGTTTTTGCTCCTTCGCTAATGACGATGAAACCTAAATACTAGACACTCTCTTTAAAGAATTTAGTTTTTTCTTGAGATACGTAACACATTTTGGCAATCTGTTCTCGAAGAACATCATCAATTGTCGTTTGGAAAATACTTCCCGCAATCTTTAATCCGAAAGGCAACCGACAGAATTCATATTTTCCGTCGTTTACTGAGAAAGAAGAATCTAGCCTAGTGAAAAATTTTGCCTTTCCAAGATTCGCTAGAATCATTGGAATACTTGTCATCGGGTAGCGGTTGGCAATAGTTCGCTCGTTTAACTTCCTGAAGTCAATGACAAGCCGTTTGTTCTTATAGCCGCTGGCATCTAGGCCTTTCTTATCAACAACCTTTTGTATGCAGATCTTGATGGTCTTTAAGCAACTGTGAAATTTCGTAATTAACGAAATCTGCTACACCTGTAGGGTACGGATACAGCTTTGAATACACCGGATCATTGTCGTCAGTACGAATTGTGGCAATGATTGATGTGTTACAGGGCAGAGCCTCGTAAGAGGTCGAAAACGCCTTTATCCTCTTCAGCATAATTTTTTTTGAATTCAGGGACTACTATATCATTGACACGTCGGAGGAGTGGTGCCTCAATATTTCTGACTTGTTGCCGCAAATAATGTTATTATGGCTTATATTCAAAGTAAAACCAGCCTGCGTTTACAGATCGAAGCCTATGATTGCATCAAAGGTGTAGAGGGTGTCTTAAATGAATAACGGGATCCGTTACTCTGCGGCTTTCCCCAATTAATTTGTTGTTTAAACTTAGACATCGACGGATCGACTTCCATAGGCTGCACTTGCTTCTGCACTGTGGCCTCATTAGCACTTGGCTTTAGTACAGGATAACGCTATTGCGGCCTGTTTTGGTTCTGTTTCTCTACAAAATGTGCATTTTTTTCCTGACTTCTTCCCTGTCTAGCCTGGGGACGGTTACCCTGTCTGTTATATTTGCCTGAATGGGTTTTATCTCTGATCGCCCTAGCGTCCGATGCAGCGAATACGCTTCTCTCAATGCTGTTTTCAGCCTCGCGAGCAAACGCTAAAGCGGACGGGAAATTTTTGGGCTGTGCTGGGAGAACTAATGATTTCAATAACCTCTTGAGGCCAGCCATAAGGGCGTGTAGGGCATCGTTCCAAATTTCCGCAATGAGAACAGCCGCTGCCTGTTCGTTATGTGTCATAACTATTTCTACCCTGAACCCATTGAAAATGGGTAAAAAGGGTATTGTTGCGACTTGAATTATATTCAAAATTTAAATTTGAAATTGAACAAATTTGAATTGACAGAACTAAAATGCGTTGCAGCTTTGTAGCTCTGAACCCATGATCAGGATTGCCACCTTACTTTAACATTTTCTGTTATATATAAAAAATTAATCCATAGAATAAGACATAGATATATTATATATGCATTGGAAAACTGGCGGTTCTTTTAATACAAATTTTAACGAAATAAATTTATGGAATACGTGGGCGGTTCTATTAACACGTGTTAATCCGCCTGCTTGGCACACAGCAGGTATAATGGTTTTGTGCAAATGTATGTAACAGGCAGAAAGAGATATCTCCGACCCCATAAAGTATATACATTCTTGATCAGCATCACTCGCCGAGTCGATATAGCCATGTCCGTCTGTCTGTATGAACGCGTCGATTTCAGAGACTACAAGGGCTACAGAGCTGAACATGGACTTTTTAGATTCGTATATACCATACTCAGATAAAGTTTACTTCAAATGATCGATAGCTTTTTTGATACGGTTTTTTGAGCATAACTCAGAACCTTTAAGAGCTAGTGCCATCAAATTAGGTTTAATATGTGCTCATAAAGAATACGTGTATTATGAATATTTCGGATTTTGGATACCCTCCATTCGCCCCCCTATATCAAAAAAACTAACGAAATCCCAAATCAAGTACTACAGACTTGTCTTTTGGTTTGTACACAGATTTCAATGATCTTGTTACGTCCTGAAAATTTCACGATCCTATTCTTAGTTAAGAAGTTATTCAAGAATTAACTTTCGAAATTGGGGGCCAAGCGCAGTTGCTTGAGCATATCTCAAAAACTATGAGAGCCAGAGCCACCAAATTTAGTTCAGGCTGCTATATATATTCTATACTACAATAAGAATAGATTAAAACAAATTTAATCTAAATCGGTTAAGAAACACATAAGTTATTAAAGAAAAGCTATTTGTATATTGGCAAACCACGTGCTGGCAAGCGCCAAGCGCAGACGTTTTCTGCATGCGTGTGAACGCGCAAACATACATACATATGTATATGAACATTCTTTTACGAATTCTCAAGCGATTGGTTGTATGTGTGTGTATAATCTCAGATATTGACGGAGATGATTGAAATGCAACTGTGGTTCGGTGGTAGAGATGTTGCCTGCCGCGCTATCAGACGCGGGCTCGTATCTGGCTTGGGTCAACGGAGTTTTTATACTGTTTATTTAAATTTGTATTTTATTTTATTTTTAAACTTAACACACTTATTGGTCCAATTTTCACTTAATGCTGGGATACCGGCGATTTTATATATTCTGGAGCAACAAAATGGGGAAAAACTGGTATTTGACATGTACACTCCCAAAAAGCTTTCGCAGATCAACTGCAACCAACATTTGAAAGATATACTTGTAGTTTCCTATTTTCTGAACATTTTGCGAAAAATTTCACAACTATGGCATACTAAAATGTGCTTGCAAATATTAAAAACGAGTGCGAAGCGCGAGCCTTAATTTGTATTATTTATTTTATACCCTGAACCCATTGAAAATGTTTAAAAAAGGTATAATGATTTTATGCAAATAAATGTAACAGGCAGAAGGAGGCATCTCCGACCCCATAAAGTACATATATTCTTGATCAGAATCAACAGCCGAGTCGATCTACCCAACCCTACAACTACAAGTTTATCATTTTTTTCGATATCTTGCTCTGTTTCTGTATTATCGATAAAAATCTATTTTACGACTAGGTTTTAGTGGCATATCTCGGAGGCTATAAGAGCTAGAGCCATCAAATTTAGTTTATTATGTGCTCGCAAAAATACGCAGATTATAAGCATTTCGGATTTTGGATACGTACCCCTTACGCCCCAAATAAAAACACTACAGACTTGCGCTTTGGTTTGTACATAGATTTGGATGTTCTCATCATACTCTTAGTTTAGATGTTGTTCAAGAATTCATTTTCCATAGTGGGGCCAAGCCCATGTGCAAAGTGCGCAGCTTGCTACGTGGGTTTGTGTGTGTGTATGTGTAACGTTGTGAATGTGTATGAACGCAAAGAGATTTAAATGTATATAGCGACAGCTCGCCGCTGGGTTCAGGGTATCTCCTAGTCGGGGACACCGACTAGAGCCCTCTTACTTGTTTTTATTTTATTTTACTAAGTGCGGCTGTGGTGTCGAGAGTATGAATGCAGAGGAGTTTAATTAAGTGCATGTAATGACAGCTCGCCGATGGGTTCAGGGTATCTCCTAGTTGGGCATCCCGACTAGAGCCATACTACTTGTTTGATAATCAAGTAATCGTCTCGGAGTAAAACGATGGCTTATTATCGCAATAGATTACTTTTGTTTTTGGGATCAAGCTTACTAGCTGCAGAATGGGGTATTGGTATGGCGGCGATCTCTCGATATGCGATGCGTTGAACAATGGCGAGTATCGAGAACTTGTCGATGCATGTTAATAATTACTTTTTGTTAGTAGAGAATATGTCAATATCTGAAAATTCACAGGGATACGCCGGTATTGACGTTATTCCTTTTTGTGATGGCGGCCATATTTTGCCCTGGTGCAGATATCGGGGTTTTGCTGCCAAACAGTATGCGATGGGTTTCTCGATTTTCTGCGACCAGGTAGGTCAAGGAAATCTCACTGTAAATGCTGGCTGCGTCACGAAATTTTCATGGCATGTGCTACTCAGTTTGTTTCAATGTTCTTGATATCATTGTGATCAATCTAGTATTCGCTAATTTAGCTTCCTAAAATCGATGACGAGACCCTTGTTTTTATTGCATCTAGTCCTTTCTTGTCAATAACCCATGCTGGGCTGTTGTACGGGGATTTTGATTGTCTTATAATGCTATCGTTTAACAATTGTTTGATCCCTTTGTTTACGAAATTTGCTACGCCCGAAGGATAGGGGGTATAATTTGGAGTAGACCGAATTTTTATCTTCGGTACGTACTGTGGCGACGTCTAAGGTATTGAAGGGCAGCGCCTCGTTATCATTTCTTTAAACTCATCCCTCACAACATCGGGGACTTTTATATCATCAACGCGTGTGAAGTTCACGTTGTCACAAATATGGTACCCCAACGGTTCTGACAAGTTGCCGTAATTGATACTGCTGTCATGTACGTTTAATTTCGCTTCTGCCTGGGTTAGCAGGTCGAAGCCTATGATAGTATATAACGTACTGGCATGTCTAAAAAAAAAATTACGGCAAACTAAAAATAATGTCATTAACAATTTTTTTTTACTGGACAATTACACACTTGAAATGATGGTTTTTTCTTGACCACTCTAGTTTCCATTCCCTCTTCCTTGCCTGCCATGAGGGCGGTTTTGCTGCCTATTGCCCTCGGCTGCCTGGTATCTTTCGTCAATGGCCGTAGCATATGTTGCTGTTAACATACTCCTCTCAGCCTCTCGAGCCAGCGATAAAGCGGATGACAAAACTGAGCTACTAATCTCAAAGACCTCTTAAGCCCAGAGATGAATGTAAGTGTGGCAACGCCTCTGACTTCTGTGTTGAGCAGGGCGGCTCCCTCGGGTTCTTGGGTCATAACGATTTTATTCGTGACAAGTGTCAGCTTTCTCGCGACCTCATTATGGATTGCATACGGCTCAAATCAACATGCCTGAAACTCTTATTTTAATAGCCACTCTTTTTAATTCGGTTTGGTTTTTGGTTTCGGGACGATATTAAAATTCTACGCACTTCGTCACTGTCATATTCTGTATATATTTCCCTATATTTCAAATTTATCAACGTTCAAACAATTAATGGACACCTTTCAGTTAACACACACTGCACCAGATTATGTACTATCGGCAATTTTATAAGCAGATTAAAATGATGCCGTATTGCTCATCAATGTATGCACAATTTTGCAAATTTTTTATGAATTTAAGTAGCTACAACAAAAACGCAGCCGAGTGGGTGAGGGCGAACTTCAGCCATATTAAGGCCTGCAGTTTGCTGGAAGTTGAGCTGTGGGAGGAAAGCCAGTTCCCCCGGCCGCACATCATCCGAGATTACTTCGCCTGGAGCTACCCAACGAGACGGTTCTCGCGCACATAGGTGCCCACAACGATTTCAACACCAGACAATGGAGGGTAGTGCGGCGGACCACGAGTGGCGCCATGCTGTACTTAACCATCATGGTGGATGACGAGTCGCTGCAGTCGCTGATTAAGTGCAGCGGAAAAGTCCGGTAATGTTTTGGCAGGACCAGACTTATCCTTAAGAACTCGGCACTAAATGAAAAGAGCAGCGCCGGTCCCTCTACGAGGGACGCTAAAGTGACAATCGCGCTGCCGGCTGCTCCACTAGCTTGGCTGCTGGACCTGCTAATGGTGCCTGTGATCAGGCTCCAGGTGCGGCAGCCAGATTACAAAAGGTATTGGCAAGAGGTTCATCTAATGGTGTAAGGCGTCAAAAAAGAACAGATGGGTATTACAAACATGATGGACGGGAAACGCTAGAGCTACTGCTTTAGGTGCATTTCCCTAGATCTGTTAAAAGCCCGGAAAATTCCTGTAATGATGGGGATTCTGAACCACAAGCTAGACGTGGTTGCACTCTGTCGGGTGTTATCTTCCACGCAAGGTCAGGTGGGCCATTAAATCATTCGCCTTTCAAAGCCCTGGGGCTACCAGATGTTCCCGGCCACCCAGCCTAGAAGATACACTTAGTCCACTAATTGGCCTACTTAGGGCGAGCTTCACTTGGGGGTACATTCCGCTTTCTTGGAGGGAGGTAAATGTGGGTTTTATTCCCAAGCAAAGGTATCGTCCATTGGATCAACCTAATTCATTTAGCTCAATTAGCCCTACATCGTTTCTGCTTAAGAGCGCAGATCGCTTGTTGGACTTGCATATCCGGGGGAGATTGCAAGGTACCAATCCCCTGCACCATACACAATTGGCCTACATCAAAGGCAGATCGATAGAGGTCGCTGTACATTGGATAGTCAGTAAGATTGAAAAGGCATTCGAGGCGAAGGAAATTGCTTTGTACTCCTTCCTATTCGTCGAAGGGGCCTTCAACAACACTAACTATCGGTCAATAACCAGGGTGTTAGCATCTAGGGGTTTGACTCCTTCTCTATTACTTGGATAGAGAGAATGCTTATGCATAGAGACATTAGATCTTCACTGGACGCCACCACTGTCCGCATCCGAGCGGTCAAAGGATGTCCACAAGCCGTGTCCTGTCTTCCCTTCTTTGGAACTATCGGAGCTAGGCATCGATACCATAAGGTATGCAGATGACCCGGCAATAATTGTCTCCGAAAAGTTCGTCTTAATCATTACTGAATTGATGCAATTGGCTCTCAACACGGCCCTAAGATGTTGCACAGATGTGGGTCTCAATATCAACCCACAGAAGGCGATTATCGTTCCCTTCACGAAACTGTACATCATCAATGTCGGACAGCTCTACATCGGTGGGACACCCGTCGAGCTCTCCAGTAAGGTCAAATATTTCGGTGTAAATTTGGATAAGAGGCACTTTGACAAAACGTTGACCAAAGGTACTCAAGTCATGTGGGCATGTCGTCGGCTCTTCGGTAAAACGTGGGGTCAAGACTCCAAAGCCATCAAATGGCTGTACAGTATGATGGTTATACCTGCTGTCACGTACGTTGTCTCCTCTGGTGGCCAACGATCCAGCAGGCCACCGCCGTAGAAAAGCTCCAGCTGAGTTAACGGCTCTGGCCGGAGAATGAATACGTTTTTATTTATAAGAGTTATTGCTCTGTTAAAATGACAAATACGAACTGCAACTTACATTAAATATGAAACAAGTTACAGTTTTGAAGTTAGCATTGTTAAGGCATTACTAGCTATAATTAGCAAATAGTATTAAGGCTTTGGGGCCGTATTGTTAATTATAATTAAAATAGCATGAAGATACTGGAGCCGCATTTATGTCATTGAGGTTTGTAAGGCACTGGAGCCAGAAGCAAGGAGCGTTGCATAGCTGTTAGATAGTGTCAGTGCGCAACGAGCTTGCTATTAGCTGCCAATACGCTCCTCGAGCAAGAGATCCGCTCAGTGGTGCAGAGTGAAAGCTGAGGGTGAGCTTCTGAGCAGAGGTGAGCCGCAGCATGTGAGCAGAGTACATCAGACTGTCGAAGAGCACAAAAGTTTCAAATAGTAAAGTTAAATTTTGGAGTAAGAGGAATAGTGCAGATGTCGAGGAGACAAGCGCACGAGATTGATGGAGAAATGCAGGAGAAGAGGAACGCTAAGGAGACGAGGTAAATTTTGCAACAGAAAAATGTGCATAGAAATTGAGCCCAATTCAAGTTAAGTTCTAGTGGCAGAGTCCAACTATTATCTTGTCGTGAGAAATTAAAGAAATATCGATTTACTGGTGCCACGGTTGCGGATCCCCAAATGTTAACAAAAGTGGTTGTTAGCCCGATTGATTTTCTGGTTCTAGGTGTGCACGAGGAATATTTCCGGCCACTGTTAGTTGGCGTGTGCCTGGACTGATCCCGAGTACTGTTAGGGGGGTCTGCCTTTGTGGACTATTTCCGGACACTGTTAGGTGGCGTGTGCGTGGATGGATCTCAAGCACTGTTAGGCGGCGTGCATTAGTTGACTATTCCCCGTCACCGTTGGTCAGCGCACGTGTCTGGTGTTCGAGGTTCCATCTCAAATTTTCCCGCCGCAGCCTTTAGCGTGTTATAGCAAAGGTTTGGGGTTCAAGGTAACTATAGGGTTGGTTACCTCTGCGCCGGTGCTCAGCATCCCAACGTCATACAAATATTCTTGTGAACAAATTCTGGCCCCACTGAGACTCGCGCATCGCGCTCGCATTCAATTTTTGCACACAAATTTTCGTATGCCGTAATTGTGAAATTTTTCGCAAAATTTTCACAAAATAGGAAACTTTATCTTTTGCATCAGTTAATCTGCGAAAGCTGTGCATGCCAAATTCCACTTAAACTTATAAAAAACAAAAAAATAATTTGCCTCCGTCCGACCTCGAACCCGGACCTATATATAATAGAATAATTAATTAGAAATAATAATTTAAGCTGAATTTTATACTACAAGCTGTGACAAAACTCAACTCTAGTTATATGACAAGTGCACAATCGCAATCAGACCCACACAAATTCCAAGAATACGAAAAAGTCTGGCAACTATGCGCCATCTACCGACCATTGGTCACTGACCACTTAATTTCCCATGTGACAAACTAATTGAACAGTTATCCAACACTATTCTAATGAAACCAAATAATAAGCTCCAAAGTGTACAATAGATGGCGCCAGCAATGTTGCACTGGCATCATTGATGTTGTGTACATATCGATTGGACATTGGACATTGTGGGCGCGGTAATGGACGTAGCCAAAAAAGTTTGGGAGAGGTCATAAGCAATCTTTCGGCTTACATTTATATAGATATAATCGAATTGCCACGCCCCCAGTGGTCGCACCCCAAAACCCATAACACTTTATCTGACGAGGGTATACAAGAGTACACATTCTAAATTTCAAGTCTCTAGCATCAATAGCAGCGAAAAAATTGCGTTCATACGGACAGACGGACGGACAGCATGACGGACGTTGCACAAACCCAATATACTAGTTTCACTTCGCAAACGAGTATAATTAAAATAATCACCAAGAAAACTCCGTTGACACAGCGAGATCCGAAACCGTGTCTGGAAGCCCGCCAGGGAACACCTCTACAACCGAGATACAGCAGCATTTTAATTGCATCTGTCAAAATCTGAGCTTAGAAACACACTTGCACAAACAATCGCTTTAGAATTCGAAAAAGAGCCCACCCATATGAATGTGCATATATACATATGTATGTACATATGTATATGTACACACGCATGCAGAAAACAGTTGCGTTTGGCGCTTGCCACCACGTGGTTTGGCAATATACAATTTCATTTTCTTTAATAACTTTTCTTTCTTAACTGATTTGGATGAAATTTTGTTTAATGCATTCTTATTGTACTATAGTACAATTATATATTGACGAGCATCCTAAGTCTTAACAATTGTGGCTGTAAATGCAACTATAAATGTTTTTTTTTTATTAATAGGGGAAGTTGGGGGTATCCAAAATCCGAAATATTCATAATCTGCGCATCCTTTACGATAACATATTTAACCAAATTTGGTGGTACTAAAAAACCGGATAACAAAAATCGGCAAATATCGATAGTAAGAAAACGGGGCAGGTTATCAATAATTTTAAATAGCCTTGATCTATGTATGGTATACACGAACTTAACAAACCAAACTTGAATCCCAAGATCTTATAGCAGTGCCTGCTGCCAATTTGATTACAAAATTTGTCAAATTTTACCACACGTTTTCTTTAATAACTTCTATGTTCCATAAGTGATTTTGATGACTCCTAATGCAATAGATTCTTCATGTGCTATAATATATATAAGTATTCGTGTGAGCCAAATTATTTTCTCTAGGTCTCATAATCTACAAAATAAGCATAACAAATTAGAGGTTGTTGTAGATGTTTTTCGATTTTAGGAAAACAGTGTAGGCTTTCGATCATTTGAAATGAACTTAATCCTCGCGTGCCATGGACGAATCTATAGCCATAATGTTTAAGTCTCTAGCTCTAATAAATTCCGAGATCGACGCGTTCATACAGACGGTCGGACGGACGGACGCACGGACGGACAGACAGACGGACATGGCTAGATCGACTCGGCTATTGATCCTGATCAAGAGTATATATATTTCACGGGGTTGGAGATGCCTCCTTCTGTCTGTTACATACATTTGCACGAAACCATTATAATTTTTACCCATTTTCAATGGGTTTAGGGTATAAAAATACAAATTTAAATAATCAAGAGTTAAATAAAATAAATAAAATTTTATTTTAAACATAATAAAAGTCGGTTCAGGGTATAACAAGTAAGAACGTTGCAGTCGGGCGTAACCCCATAATACTCGTTCACAATCTTAACCCTCAAATGCCTTAGTTTTCTATCGGGATTAAAAAATCACTAATATTTGGCCAAAATGAAAGAATTTTAAGTTTGTTTTCTGACTAAACACTTAGTTTCCTATTACAGGTGAAAATGTACATCCCGCCTTTTGGCGGGGTTGGACTTTCTCGCATTTTTTCATATTTATTCTTTATTTTTGGTTGTGTTGTCAAAAAACAGCACTTGAATTATTTAAATTAATGTT
Source organism: Drosophila colorata (assembly GCA_035041545.1). Lineage (NCBI taxonomy): Eukaryota > Metazoa > Arthropoda > Insecta > Diptera > Drosophilidae > Drosophila > Drosophila colorata. The sequence continues at coordinate 32,185 of JAWNLD010000160.1, forward strand.
ACATTTTGTACAAAACGGCTGTGTCTTAGACTTGCAACCACTCTTTTTGCATATTTTTTTACCAGAGCAGTCCAACGTTTTACACGTATGACCAATCTGGTCGTAACGAACCTCATTTGTTGGGAAGTATCATTTCTTTGGTAGTGATCCTGTTAAAACAGATGAATCAGACTGTGATATTGGACGACCTCGACAACGGGATCGGACAAAACCAAACAAACATATTGATTCAGCCACTTCACTGCGGAAGTTATTCAGCTGACAACGTGTGACTCCTTTGTGAAGCCGGTGGTAAAGAACATATGCATTCACCATGGCCACATCCACGGTATGATTAAACGATATATGATTTGTCCACTTTCTGATCTTCATTTGCAAGTGGTAATGACCAATAAGTCCGTCCATCATGTCCACACCGCCCATATGTCGATTATATTCTTTTATAATTATTGGGCATTCTTTCTCGATATTTTCTTTATTTTTTCGATCCCATCTGGTCACTATTTGCAATTGAGTATCTATATTTCGAGACAATAATAGTTGAGTGCCAACGTAAGAAGATACCAAACGGTATCACGCCATAAAATAGTAGAGATGTCCAAGTCGAAAGCTGTACCATCAAACTTTTCGGAATAAGCACGAACAGCATTTTTGCAGCAAGGTCAGACTCAGAAGACAATTTGCAGTTTGGCACACGATTAACACTCACAGTCACCAGCCTGTAAATGCCGCAGCCTCGCGGTAGACAACAAAACCAAGCGATGTTTAGAAATTATCAAAATATAAGAGATGATTGACCTTGTCTGGAACTTTCTGAGAAAGTCTTACGACGACATTTAATGCTGCGCCAAGATCAGCAGCATTCTCAAGTATGACGTTATCTCCAGTGCCTGAATAAATTTTAAAAGCATATGAGAAACCCGCCGAATCGCATTTAGAGAAAAGTTTTGTTCCATATTGTGGGGTTTAGGTGGCATATACTGGATTGCCCTGCATTTTTGTCGAACACATTCGCTCATCAATACATAGCCTTTGGAGCATAGGAATACTTTGAAATCATTCGTTAAAGTGTTTCATGAGTGGTCTCACATTGAATAGCCGATCATATCCCGGCTGATCTTTCGGAGTGGCGGACGAATTATCGTTAAAATGCAGTCTTTTGGGAATTTCATCAAACCTGTTTCGAGTCATTCTTATTTCAAACGAAAATTTTCCCCAATACGAAGGAACATTTGGATATTGCCGACATTAAGAACATGATACCAATAAAGTTTCGAGGTTCGACTCCCTCCGTTATGAGCCGAGTCTGAATATAAATTTGACGAGCGTATAAGTTAATTTGTTCGGCCAAGGACTGAAAACGAGTAATAAGTAGATAATGAATTTGAACAAGTAAACGATTGCGGAACTACCCGTACATTTAAAAACTTATCTGTGAAAAATATTTGAAGCCTTCGAAAGACGTTTTCAATAGTTTAAGTTGAACTGACATTTCGTTTTGGCCTCAGAACACAAGCTCATTCACATGGCGGCGCAATGCTTCTTTTCCCAAGTAATAGATTTGAAAATGGGGAAATTATTTGTATATTGATTTAAAGGAAGGACCAGCAGGTCCCCCATCCTCGAATTCTAGGTCAGTAAAGCGTTCACGCCGACGTTTGTTTGATCGAGATCAAATAAAAATGGAAGTACCGGTTGAAATGGGACGAATTGGAACGAAAGCGACTGGAGCTTCTTCCTCTGATAAAAGAGTTTCAGTTGAAGTTGCTGGTCCAAAATCCAAATTGAGTTGATGCAGTCGCAAATAATCGTATCAAAAATGGTACCATATTCTGCCTCATCCTCATCTTCAGAATCGCAATTGTGTTCATATGCTCTATATTCGTCATCGATTAGAATTTCATAAATCATTACTGAAATATTTTCGTCAATCAGATTGCTAATTGTTTGACACAACATAACTATTATTATTATTGACAGTGCACTGCGACCTCCTGAGTCTATAGTGCCTCTCTCTAGTGAATTATCCTCTTGCAAAAATGCAATGACTTTTCCTGGCTTAAGAGATCTAATTTCTCTTGTGCTAAGAGTCTCGCCCCCCAGCTGAGATAGTCTTGACCTGAATGCTGCTGGACAGTCCACTAGGGTATGTTCTGGTGTTTCGTCACCCTCCAGGTACAGTCTACAAGTGCCGTCCTCCACAATGCTTAGCTGGTGTAGGTGCTTGCGTAGCCTGCAGTGTCCTGCCAGAAAGCCCGAGATAATGCGAAGTGAGTTTTTGCTCATATTCAGACATTCATCGGTTCGTATCTTGTTATAACTGCCTAACAGTTTCTTACTTTGTCTTGCACCCTGTGACGTTTGCCAGTATCTTTCGCAATTACGTCGTGCCTCTGAACGAATACTTTGCTTCAGTATGCTTGGTCCTATTCCACAAAAAGGTTCTGGCCCCCATAAGGGGGAGTTCGCCCCCTTTCTGGCTAGCTACCTATCTGCTACCTCGTTCCACGGAACCCTGCGTGGCCTGGAACCCAGTAGATATTCACCCTGATGGTCTCGCCTAGCTTGTTCAGGGATCCAAGGCATTGCCAGACAAGCTCAGATACCACCTTATAAGCAACTAGCGCTTTTATTGCTGATTGGCTGTCCGCGAAAATTGATATGTCTTTGTGGGTGTACCCTATCTCAAGGTTGAACGACGCACACCTTTTTATGACGTGTATCTCTGCATGGAAAATGCTTACGAATTTCCCTAGCGATTCGTGGTATCGGACTCTGGGTCCACAGACCCCAGCTCCAGCATAATCCTCTGTGAGCGATCCGTGTGTATACCTCCTTATTGCACAGACCCCAGCTCCAGCATAATCCTCTGTGAGCGATCCGTGTGTATACCTCCTTATTGCATGTGTTTTCACGTGATAGGTTGTTAACAGTGTGGTCCACTATTTCTTGCTACTAAGCTCTATTCCGAAGACCTTTTAGAAACTTTTTTTTGGGCTCTGATTCATCTTGAGGGTATTGCGCCAGCAGTCCCAGTCCGTTGGCGTTTGTCTTAGATAGACCCCCTTTTGTAACTCTAATCTGCGATGTTTTCGCCACCTGATTGATGTGAATATGTAGGGACGGTAGCCCAAGTAGAACGTACAAGCAAAGCCTCTGGAGCTTAGCCAGCTGCTTTTGCATGCATTCCAGTTCTGTGCTATTCGCCCATCGCTACATGCATCCACATTACAATTTTCGGTGATAATCCCCACATTTTACCAGAGAGGGCTCTACAGCTCATCAGAGCGAGAGTGGCCTTTTTGATAACTTGTTCGATTTCAGTCTTTGATCTAGGATGACTTCCAGATACTTGACTTCCGTGGAGAGAGGTATTGTCACATTTCCAATTCTGATTGGTCTGAGTGAGTTGAGCTTGTACCGATTTGTGAAGACCACAATTGTTGTTTTATCTGGATTTATGTTCAGTCCTACAGACCTGCACTACTCTAGACTTACGCGCAGTCCCAACGCAATCCTGTCACATAAGGTGTGCTCAAATTTCCCTTTGCAGATAGTGGTTATGTCGTCAGCATATCCCTGACACTCTATGCCATTGTCTGTGAGATTATGAAGGAGGAGAGCCCTGACCTCCGCTAACCTGGTCTCTAAAATACAAATTTGTCCAAGCCATCTTGTTAGGTCTAGGTCGAAATTCCTTTTTTGAAGAGCCCTGACTACTACATCATGCGCTGTGTTATCAAAGGCGCCCCCAATATCCATAAAGGCACAGAGGGCCACTTCTTTGCCTTCCACCGATTTTTTGAGAGTGCTTGTGACTTCTACTAGCGCAGTCTCTGTTGATCTACCGGCTCGATATGCGTGTTGTTTAAAGTGCAGTGGATGGTTACTTAAGTAGCTATGCCTTATGTAGTTGTCCACTATCTTTTCTAAGGTTTTGAGCAGAAAGGAGGTGACTCTTATTGGCCGAAAGGATTTTGGTTGGAAGGGGTCCTTCTTCCCTACCTTAGGGATCAATATAACCCTGGCTACCCTCCACGCTTAAGGTATGTACCCTTGAGCTATGGTGCCTTTAAAAATTCTAATTCTAGTAGAAGTGCCACCTTCTCCTCCTCTTTTTCCGTAAAGGATCCATCTGTTTTCTTAAGACAGAGTTCTGAGATGCCTCTGTCTATAGAAATAGCTTTAAGAATTCTGGTTACAGGTCGTGCCTGCTCTATGCTACTACAAAAATTACGGAAGTGAGATCGTTTGCTATTCCGTATCTCTTTGTTGTATTCTGTAAGTTTTGCAGTGCATTGATCCCATTTTACAGTGCTTCTCTTTGCTGCATTAAACAGTCGTCTGACTTCTACTCTAAGTCAATCTAGTTTCTTGCTCCACCACGGGTTGTCTTTTTTGGATGTTATCTCCCTCTCTTGACAGCAAACGTGGTAGGCGTCTGTTATGGTCTCGTTAAGACCTTCCGTTAGAGGTCAACTCCTATGGCAGATCTTACTTTCTTCAGTTCGTCTAGCCTACACAGATTTAATAGTAGAATTGACTGAAAGAGTTGCCAGTCTGCTCTTTTAGGATTCGTGATTCTTAAGCGGAACGTTGTACCTTCCTTAATGTCGAATAGTATGGTCCGACATTGAGGGTTCAGAAGAGACCCTCCAGTTTTGTACCAATCTCGAGAATCCCTCAGTGCTGGCGGTTATGTCTAGCACTTCGGCCCTGTTCTAAGTTATGAAAGTGGGTTCTGACCCCAGGTTGAAGATGGTACATCAGCATTTTAATCTCCTCTGTCCAAATCTGAGGTTTGAAAAACACACGTACACAAACAATCGCTTGAGAATTCGGAAAAGAGCTCATATAAGTACATATATATGCATGTATGTGTGCACACGCATGCAGAAAACGTCTGCGTTTGGCGTTTGCCACCACGTTGTTTTCCAATATACAAATACATTTTTTTCAACAAATTTTGTGTTTCTTACCTGATTTTGATAAAATTCGTTTTAATGCATTCTTATTGTACTATATATATTATTGATTATTTACATATCGACGAACAGCCTGTTAAACCAAATTTGGTGGCTCTGGCTCTTATAGTTTCTGAGATATGCTAAAAAACCGGGTCAAAAAACAGATATACACTGATTATTAGAAAACGGGATAAGTTATCGATCATTTGAGATAAAATTGATTTGAGTATGGTATATACGAATCTAAAAAGTTCAGCTCTTGTCGTCTCTGAAATCGAGGCGTTCATACAGACAGGCGGAGAGACGGGCGGATAGACAGACGGACTTGGCTAAATCGACTCGGCTTGTGATGCTGATCAAGAATATGTGGCGATAGTTCAGTAGAACACCATGCTATTTCTGTCGATAATTTTATGTATTTTGTAAGTTTGCTTAATATGGTCACACAGAAGCTTCTTTCTCTTTCTCCTTGTAATCGTCGCCGAATAAATTCAAATAAATATTGTATTTTGGTAACTATAGAAATGACCCTCTATTTAATTATTTGTTTATCGACGTGAACTGACCACAGTATTAGAAAAGACTAACCCTGGCTTATGGGACAAACTCAATACCCATAAATTGGTGACCCCCGACTATTTGCAACACGCAATTTGCCTACTGGAGCCTAAAAACTAAGCCACCATAAATTGGGGACTCCCGACTACTTGCAACAAGCAATTCGCTCACTGGAGCCTCAATCAACCAAGTCACCATACATTTGTGGCCCTTGACTATTTGCAACGCGCATTTCGTCCGCTGGAGCACCAAAATACACACACACACAAAATCGATTCACTTATACCGAACTTCATATCGTGGTGAAATAGAATTTGAAACTTTAAAAAAGTCCTGTGAATTTGCCAAAGCTACTGGAAGCATTTAAAGATATCACCATATTGAACGCTTCAGCACCTAAACCCACAACATCCGACGTGACTCACTGCATTGTTGCAACAGGATCTGCACCTTTTGCAAAAAGACTCACCCCGGAAAAATTTCAAGCAGCTGAAAGCGGTCCTTCAAAAAGTCCGTATGCATCACCTTTAGAGCCATGTGATATTCCCAAAACAGCAATAACCAATCCAAATGGATTGTTTGAGTTTACTCACATGACGTTTGGCTTATGCAACGCTGCACAAACCTTTCAAACCGCGTTAAGCGACTTCGATTTTGTTTTCGTCTACATAGACGACATTGCCATAGCATCTGGCAACATAGATCAACATAAAATACATCACCGAAAGATATTTGATCGACTTCGTCAATATCATCTCACTATAAGTTCTAGTAAATGTCGTTTCGGCCAAACATCGAGCGGATTTCTAGGTCATCAGGTAGATTGCCATTGAATCAAACCTCTACCAGACAAAATCAAAGCAATTTGCGAATTTCAATTGCCAAAAGTCGCCAAAGAACTTCGACGTTTTTTGGCCCGGGTCCATTTCTACAGAAGGTTTCTCCCTAAAGCAATCGAGCATCAAGCACCCCTCTTTGAAATGATAGCAGGCAACAAGAAAACGACACGACTTAAATCAATTGGACAAAGAAGCTATCGGACACTTAGATGAGTGCAAACGTTCTTTGGCAGAAGCAACACTTTTAGTTCATCCAGCATCCACCGCACATCTTTCGGTCAGCACTGACGCAAGCGACAGCTATAGCTGTAGGAGCTATCTCACATCAACATGTTAACAATTCATTCCAACCAATGGGATTTTTCACTGTTAAACTAACTTATGTACAACGCAAATATAGCACATACGATCGCGAACTGTTAGCAATATACCTCAGTATAAAACACTTTCGCTATATGCTCGAAGGAAGAACAGTCGATGTCCGAACAGGCCACAAGCCACTGGTATATGCGTTTTCACAGAAGCCTGAGAAAGCCTCTCCTCGACTACTTCGACATTTAGACTTTACTGGACAGTTTACAACATCAATTTTACATGAAGCCGGTATCGCAAACACAACTGCCGACACATTCTCTCGCATTGCATCAGTGGGAAACCATATTATAGATTACAATTAAATTGCAAACTTGCAAGATAATTGTCCGGAGCTTAAGCAGCTTCTCAACGACAACAGCACATCTCTTCAGCTTAAATCTGTCAATATTCTGGAGTACATCAACTAATGTTCTATGTGATTTCTCAACCTCTTCCGTTCTTCCGCTTATACCACAACTACTCAGAAGGAAGATCATCAGCAAGCTACACAACATTGCTCATGGTGGAACTGGTTCAACAACCAAACTAATTAAGCAAACTCAAACTCTATGCGCAAGGATATAGTTAAGTTCGTCAAACACTGCATCCCTTGTCAAAAATCAAAATTACAAGTCGCGTTCATTCACCACACTAACAATACAAACTGACCTCGCAAAGATTTGAGCATATCAACCTGGACCTTATCGGACCACTTTCACAATCTGGACAATTCAGATATTGTTTAACCATAATTTATTGTTACACCAGGTGGCCAGAAGCATTCGCAATTGAGGATATACATGCAGAATCAGTTCCAACAGCATTAGTCAACACATGGACGGACACATCACAACGGATCAAGGATCATAACTCCATTTGCGCACGAGACCATATCATCCCTAAGCAAATGGACTCATCAAACGCTGGCACTGAACATTAAAAGCATCCATTTTGTGTCATAATCGGATTAGTTGTCCAAACAAGCTGCCAATAATCCTACTTGGTCTACGCTCTGTTCATAAACCAGACATTCAAACAACAGCATCACAACTCGTGTATGGCACAAACCTTCGCCTTCCAGCGTTCCATGGCCGAGTAGATGAGCTATCCCACGCTGTGCAATGTTTTTCTTCTAGTTAAACGATACCTTTTGATCGGTATATAACTCGATCGTATTTGACTATCTTGTGGAAACTTCAAAAGTTCGCATATTTCTTGCTAGACGTTTTTGCACGCTTCGTTGTAGTCCTCAGTGATGTGTACTTCATGATGTGGGCTTTGACAAAAGTTGCAATCTGAGCTTGAGGTTATGATTCTCAAAAGGCATTGCCCATCCTACTTCATCTTCGCTCACGTTCCACCCTGCTGAGTTCAGTCATGACGACTGCGGCAAAGTCACAGTCAGTTGACGCCGCTTTCAAGCATAAATGGCACGAAATGTTCCACCCACGCTTCACCCATTGTGAAGAGATCGGCGTTTCAGAGATTTCCTGTTTCTTAGGGTGCCTGTCATACTTTGCCATATCGAAGGTCTGGCAGTTTTGCACAATTTCGTTGGCCATCTTGGCCATCTTTGGGAAATAGTACTCAGACAACACTTGCTTAACGTTATCTTTGGCCACCCTGCTCGGATTTCCTTCCTTTCGCTACTTGGAACCCTCCGAGCTCAAGCGTCCTGCACCTGGGCTAGCGTGTGAAGGTCGCAGTATATGACATTTGCTCTAGCTCTAGCAAATACGTACTTTCTCTGAAGCTCAAGGAGTGCCTTCTTTTACTACCAAACAAAATGAAACAACGCTTCAATGGAAAGGGTGCCTCTTCCAGAACTTACTGGTTTTTAAGGCAATTCAACGGTTTTTCCGTCGACTCGATGGTGTAGGTCAGGGACGCCTCGCTGTGGGCTATTAGCGCATAAGAGTTAGCGTCCAGCTCGTCCAAATTGCTGTCTGGTTTTCTTTGCCTGGTTTGAAAAAAACTTTTCGTTTGACTCATCAATACGCTCCTTCCATCTCTTGATTTTGGAGTTTGGATTCGACTCAGCCACGGCGAAGGTCAAGAGCTGGTGATCCGTGAAAATGTTAATGTCCTTTACCCCGTATAGGTAATCTCGCAATTTAGACGATGGCTAAAATTTCCCTCGTTTGTGACAAAACTCATTTCCCTATTATTCAAGGTTCTGGATATCATTGTAATTGGTCGACCCTTCTGGGAAAGGACCGCACCGATGCCATAGGCAGAGGTGTCGATCGTTAGATCGAACGGCTTCTTGTAATCAGGATATCTAAGCATGACGTCTTCCGATGCCAAGATATAGCGCAGCTTTTGGAAAGCGTATCGTTGGCGATCGGAAAATTCTACTGGGATTTTCCTTGAATTATGCTTGCTAACGCAGCCATTTTCATCCTTAAGGATGTCAGAAATGGGTTTTGCTATTGCCGCAAAGTCTTTTACAAAACACCTATAGTAACTGGCCTGACCCAGAAATGACCTGACTTCAAATACCATTCAACGTGCTTGACATGGGACTCCTCGTCTTTTAAAAATACGATGTTGTCTTCAACGTAAGCGTAGATTATTTACCTATCTGCTCTCGAAGGACGTCGTCGATGGCTCTTTGGAAAATGATTGCAGCGTTTTTCAGGCCAAAGGGAAGCCGACCGAATTCATACTTCCCCCCGTTTACCGAGAAGGAACTCTGCAAGGGTGATCTGGTGGTAACCAGATTTAAGGTCGAGCGTCGTGAAATACTTCGCACGCCCAAGATTTCCCAAGATCATTGAAATATTGGGCATGGGAGATTTGTCGGACACTGTTTTCTCACTAAGTTTGCGAAAGTCCATGACTAGTCGCCTATTTCTGTTGCCCTCTTCGTCAGTGCCTTTTTTTATCAACCACCCAAATAGGGTTGTTGTAAGGGGAGACTGACTGTTGGATTATACCCTCTTTAAGGAGTTTTCGTATTTCTTTGTTGGCGAAATCGGCTACACCCATGGGATATGGATACAGCTTGGAGTAGATAGGCCGCTCGTCGGTTGTCCCAATCGTAGCTACTACAGACGTATTGACTGGTAAGGCTTCGTTAGGATCTGCAAAGGCCTTCTTCCTGTCCTTGAGCATTTTAACAAATTTATCCCTGATTGAGAGAGGCGCGCCAGCAACATCCGCGTTAGTGAAATTTACATTGACGCACTTATGGTATCGAATCGGTTCGGACTCAATGCCAAACTTGAGTTGGCTGGTATTCAGACAAAGTTGTGCTCCAACTTGTGTTAACAGGTCGAGTCCTATGATACCATCGAATGTTAAGAAATCTGGGCGGAGGAAAAATGTAGCTTTTTTCCCAAACATCGATACATAGCATTTATTTGAAATTTGTCAGAATATACATTTAAATCGTCAGCAATCTGCGCCTCGGTATTCCTTGCCGTAGTTGCGTATTCCTCAGATCCACCTTCTTGGCTCTGCGTAGTATGATTTACCCTTTGGCGCATGATCAGAAGTTTTCGATCTCTTGTAAGTCTGTTGGTTACTAGAGTTAATATATGCCGGTGCTTGCGATATCATCAGGCATTTAGACATTGACGGGTCCACATCCATAGGTCGCTGTTCGTCACTAACATTGCGTTGTCTGCCACTACGTTGGTCAGTCTGCTTTTGAATTTTTTGTTGTTTTGTGTAATGTGGACTTTTCGCGGTGACAGGCTGTGATTCTACTGGGTATGTGCGCTTTTGGCGTTGTTAAAATTGGGACTTTTGATTGGCTCTGGCTTTCGTGATTAGCCTCAATTTCCTGCTAGCGCAGAGGGAAGGTCAGGTGGGTGGGCCGCAAATAGTACGTCCGTGAGACTGCGTTTGAAAACAGAGACAAATACGTGTAAGGCGTTCCCTCGTATGGCGTCCCCTGCATCGTATGTCATGTTAACTTTGTTTATGAGCAGAGTAAGTTTTTTTTCTACCTCATCATAGTACTGAGGCAAGGTGAGTTGTCCTTGCCTAAGAGTGCCTAGCTCTTGTTTAATAACATGAATCGGCCTCATATCACTGTAAGTGAAATCTAAGCGGTTAACGATCGCATCGAAAGTTAACAATGTGTTGAACAAAGCCAACACTGCATCTGCCGGGCCCCGTATTTTACTTCTAATAATGATCATCGCCTGATAGTGGCGAGAGCTGTCGTTATATCGTCTAAATATTTATTTATATTTATTTAAGTTTCTTGTGCCCCCATTAATTCAGGCAGGCACTTGACCGCATCTAGAGGCTCATCACAACGAATGTCATCTATGATTTGTATTTCCTCAAATGTTTCTATTGAAGTCACTGCAACTATCATACCTGTTAGTCATTCGGTAAGCCGAGCTATTTGATGATTAAAGTTTTCTCTTAACGCCTTGTTCTTCTCAGCAGCCACAACCGATTTTACTATGGTTCTAATCTGCTGGGGATCCATGGCTAATCTTTTGTTGGCGACTGGGCATATCCTAACAATGTCGCTATCTGACCCCTCTGAGTCAGAATTTTTTTATGTTAGGGCCTCTATATTCCAGAAATGCTCTATTCATAAATTATCCCAAAATCAGATCAGCAATAAACACACACACATAAAAAAAAATGTGCCCATGTTGAGGCTTGCAAAACACAATATTTTTTCAAACTCCTTCACTTAATTATGCAAAGATTAAGTTGGTTCATCGCTTGCACAACCCATTTACATGATTTTATCCTAATATTATGTTTCTATCCGTTGGCGAAGCTGTTTCCTCGCTGCAGTCAGAGTTGTATTTTGCTGCAGCCAGAATTGTATCCATCGCTGCAGTCAACGCTGCCCGAAGAGCTTTAGCGGCTTCGGTGTACAAAATAATAGTTTGTGTGAAACAATGCGCGCACGCACTTAAACTACGCTGTGTTGAATAAGATGATGGCTATTGGTGCCGAATATTTAATGAGCAGTGAGAGTAACGTCACTGCTTTTGCCTTTAGCTATATTTTTATAGAGTTAAATCGTTGGTTTTTCACAGTTTTTGCTTTTCGCGGATTATCCACGAGTTGGGCGCCAATTATGTAACTAACAGACACTAGCGAATTGATGACGGCTTGTGCCGGAGTAATGTCGTGCTTTATTTGACGTTCGCTACAAAACTAATTTATTGGATACAAAATTTCTAAAGCTAAAGCTAAAGACAATATTTCGAAGCATGAATATCATGCTGCTTGGTCATGGTCGACAAGCCGACTCAGCATAATTGTAGGCGATAACGGAAACACTTAAGACAACAACAAACAAAAGTTCTCAGTTACCGCCGTGCGGTACCGCTGCAGCGAGAGTGCTGATACGATGTATTCGTACATCAGCATTGCGCGTGCGAGTGTTATTTGTTAACATACATATCCTAAAATCTTCAATTAGACGTTCATATGATTACGTTTGAAAAATAACCAGTGTTGCCAGTTAAAAATTTTACGAAATCGTATGCGCCGTTTTCTTCTAAATTAACAAAATGTGCAATTAAAAATATTTTGTTCACCTGTAACTTTTTACCTGCGTACTTAAGAACACAAACGGCAAGGTACGCCTAAAAGCCTTTAAAAACAATACATAGAAGATTCCTATATCTATTGTGTGTGCTATTTTCTTAATTTTTGACGGAGACAATCAGAATGCTGCTTTAGCTCAGTGGTAGAAGTGTTGCCTGGCGATTTACCAGACGTGGGTTCGAATCTCGCTGTGTCAACGGAGTTTACTATACTGTTTATTTAAATTTATATATTATTTTTTATATTTTTTTTAAACCTAACACACTTGGTCCAAGTTTAACTTAATGCTGGGACATCGGCGATTTGAAATATTGTGGAGCAACAAAATGGGGAAAAATTGTATTTGGCATGCACACTCTCAAAAAGCTTTCGCAGATCAACTGCAACCAACATTTGAAAGATATACTTTTAGTTTCCTATTTTGTACAAATTTTGCGTGAAATTTCACAACTACGACATACTTATAATAGCGCGGGCATTAATTTTTATAAATTTTTTATTTTACAGGGTGACTTCTGAAAAAAAGCTAACATAATAATACCAGAATTTAAATATTTTTGGGCCTCACCATAGAACATTTTTTAAAGTGTGTTTTTCTCATCTGAGACCATGTATATATAAGAAAAAAGTAGGTTTAGTAAACAAATACAAAAAGAAAAATGTAAATTTTATTACCTAGTGTTATTTATTGTAATTAACGGGGATTTGCCTGCGGTATACACGAACTTAAAATACCAAACTTCATCTGAAGATTCTAAGATCGACGCATTCATTCAAACGGATGGACAGGGTATAAAATAGTAAAAATAACCATACTGAGAATACTAATCTGGGGAACCCTAGATGTGAAAATAATACAGTTAAAACATAAATTTCTAACAAGTAACAGTTCTCTAGTCGGGAGCACCAGACTAGTGTACCCTGAATTCAGCTGCGGTCTCTTATTGCATACCCAGCAATTCTGGTGATGTCAATTGACCCTCGGCGAGTGAGAGCGGTGGCCAATTGTGCGTACTATCGGTCCTTAGTGATGCAACGCAGTGCCAGTCCAAAAACGGACACGAGCAAGTATAGCGATCGTGTTTTTTTGTTTTTGCATTTGCTTTGCTCGGTTTGTATGATCGGCTTATTCTATCGCTGCATAGTAAAACAAATATATTGCCTTGCTCTTTACGCATTTGTGTCAATCTCTTTCCCCGCTTCCGACAGAGTGCGGACATTTATGTACATGTTGTTGTTTGTTGTTTTAGGCAGTTCATATGTTGGAATCCACAATATGAGAATTTAATATGTATCAAAACGCAAAGAAAAATTAAGATCGATTTTTTTTATAAATAAATACATAAATAATATTAAATAAGCATTGGTTCCTTAATTACTATAGCCGACAAAGCAGGGGCAAGCCCCTGATACTCTCCTATTTCCCAGGGGTGCATAGCCATCCCAATCGACCACTCTTCTGACCCCTGGTGGATAGAGGAAGGAACAGCGCTGAATTCTATCCCCGAGTTGTGCAACGCGGTTCCGATCGGCCACTCGCCTAACCCCTGGTGATGCAACGTTATGCTAATTCGCTCGATACCCAAGGGTGCATCACCGTACCAATAGCCGAACGAGTCACGATCGGTGCTCTGCTTTTTTTGTGCTCGCCAAGTGCATAGGGACAGAGGCAGACTTGCCTCCTTTCTATACCCCGGCATTGCAACGTCGTGCTAATTGACACCGTCCTCTAACATGCCAACGTTAAACGTCCCAATAAATCGCATTGTCAGGGGTTTGACGAGGGACCGGTTCGTAGCACCGCGGCCCGGAGATTTCTCCAGAAACCGTGTTGAAACCCCGACCTGCAGGGTACATTTCAACCCCCTTCACTTTTTCATACATACACAAAATCACACACACACACTCGCACAAACGGACGCCGCATGCTGCTCACTCTAGACAGCGCTCGCAGCTGAGTTCAGGGTATCTCCTAGTATGGCGCTCCCGACTAGAGCACTCTTACTTGTTTTATTTAAGATATTGGCAATAACTTTCTAAATCTTGGGAAGAGCGGTGTGTTGAAGTCTAATTCGGCCACGAGCTCGGGTGAAGGATGGGTTCGAGGCCAACCTAGCCAGGTGTTGTGCCCATTGTTGAAATATTTCGTCTGCTAGAGTCTTGAGTTTTAGGTTACGTGGGATGTTCATATTTCGTATATACAACGGATCACCTGTGATAAATAAATGTACTGTCTTCCCTTACTCTTGAGCAGTAATGTGAAATTTGTAAAAGGTTCGCCACTTTGGCATAAAAACTTGGAATTTTTTGGAATGATTGTTAGTGAGGGTGCGATTGCAAGCAAAGTTTATCGGGACTAGAATGCAAGCACACATATTTATATGTGTATATGTACATGCATTTTCGCTGCGCAGTTCCTTTATTGGGGCATTTGCTGCGACTTAAAATGGCAGAATCCAAACGTTTATGTAGTAAGCCGACCGTTTGTGAGAATGTCCGATGTAAATAGGACGAAGAGAATGATACCGACAACGCTTCCTTGAGGAACCCCGGCGTTGATTGCGTCCTTGGGAGATATTAAAAATTTGCGTCTTAAGGCAAATAATATTTTGTAAAGGTATGACTCAAAGTGAGACACTTTTGCTTGAGTAATGTCAAGAAATATTGCAGAGCAATATATATTCAAACGCAGTACGTTGTTTTTAAGAGATTTGGCTTTAATTGCTCGGTAATAATTTGAGGAGGCTGATAAATTGGTTAAGGATTTGGTTGGAATACATTTTGCAATTTACATTTACAAAAGCACACGCTTTATCAACTGCAATTGAGGCTTATTATATGGTTAGCTGTTTCGGTATGTGCATTAAGGCTTCGTGCTTTCCAAAGTGGAGTTTGTCGTGCTTATTGGTGAGAGTTGTTTGATGTATCGGCGTTGGGCGTATCTCTCTTCTTGTTTGATAACTTTGGAGAGGTTTCAGATGGCCGATGTTAGTCTTTGCTTCGCCGCACATATATATAGGTGTGTCTAGTCTAGTAAGCCACCGACTGCAGACATATTAAATTTTTTTTATTCGTTTACGAAGTAAAACTGGTTACGCTCGTTCAGGAAATGAAATAGTATATTGGGGTTGTGCAATGCTTTTTCACCGCTATTGAAGCTAGAGACTTGAAATTGAAATATATATACTCGTGCATACCGTGTAATTCCGGGCCACGCCCACTGGGAGGCTGGCAAATCGATATATGAGCATATCTCCCACAGTCTTTAAGCTAGAGCCATTATATTTGGAATATATATTAGTGAAATGCTCCCCCAAACATCATATATACAATTTTCCGGCCACTCCGTTCCCACCTTCGTAATCGCAAAAATCAATTTACCTGAACTCTCAAACCGGTAACACGCGTAGATTGCTCACAATTTTAAAGCTAGAGTCACCTAATTTGCTATGTAGATTGCTGATGGATATCCTGGCCACGCCCATTGGAACGCCCCCAGCCTCCCCCGAAAAATCCCGAAAGATTCGTGACTATCTCTACTAGAGTGACCAGAGCACTTTTACTTTGTATACCCTGAACCCATTGAAAATGGCTAAAAAGGGTATAATGGTTTTGTGCAAATGTATGTAATAGGCAGAAGGAAGCATCTCCGACCCCATAAAGTATATATATTCTTGATCAGATTTTTCGAAATCTGGCTCCGTTTCAATACTATCGATAAAAATCGATTTTAAGCCTTGGTTTTCTTGGCATATCTTGGAGACTATAAGAGCTAAATCCATTTGGTATGTGCTCGGGTGCTAAATCAATTCCTTCTAGTATTAAATGGTAACAATTTTGGACTTAAATTTAATTTTAATATACAAATAGTGTAACATTAGTGTCACAAGGAATAAAATAATTTTGCATATAAGAGAAACGTATATTTTTCTGTGTTAAGTACAGACAATACCTATCCATATAACTATTTGTATTTTCTTCTTCTAGGAATGAAAAGTTTTACACATGTTGTGACGAACCCTACTTGGACATAACATTTAACATAACCATGCGACGAAAGACTCTTTTTTACACTGTTAACATTATAATACCATGCATGGGTATCTCATTTTTAACTGTACTAACATTCTACTTGCCTTCTGATAGTGGAGAAAAGGTATGTAAATCGCTTTAATAAAAACTTCCACATAAACATTTAAACTTGAGTTAACTTTATTTAAAAATGTAATCCATAACATTTAAAATTTTTAGCCGCATTTTGTCAAGAAATAAACATATTGTTGTTGTTATACCCTGAACCCAAAAAATTTTTGCTCCGTTTCATTATTATCGATAAAAATCGATTTGAAACATTTGGTTGTCTTTGCGTATCTCTGGGACTATAAGAGCTAGAGCCACCAATTTAAGTTTGTTATATTTTCGTAACGTATACACAGATCATGATATTTTGGATACCTCCCCCCTCCCCTACAAACTTGGACTTTGGTTTGCACATAGATTTGATGGTCTTGTTAAGTCCTCGAAATTTCATAACGATCATACTCTTAGTTCAGAAGTTATTAAAAAATTAATTTTTCATAGTGGGGACAAGCGCAGTAGCTGAAAGCACAATGAGTAAATGCGTATTTTGTGTTTAAATGTATTAAATGTTAACAATAGATCGCCGGGGGTTCAGGGTATGTGTAAGTTGGGTGCTCCCGACTAGTGCCCTCTTACTTGTTTTCAGTGAAATTATGAATTGGAAATATGCTGAATATTATTAGTACAGAATGTATACATTTTTATACCATGAACCCATTGAAAATGGGTAAATAGGGTATACTGGTTTTGTGCAAATGTATGTAACAGACAGAAGGCATCTCCGACCCCATAAAGTTTATATATTTTTGATCAGCATCACTAGCCGAGTCTGTCCGTCTGCCCTTTTGTCCGTCCGTCGGCCTGTCTGTATAAACGCGTCGATCTCGGAAACTATAAGAGCTAGAGACTTCAACTTTTCGGCTATAGACTCGTCCTTGGCACGCGCCGATCAAGTTTATTTCAAATGATCGATACCTCACCGTTTTCCTAAAATTGATAAAAGTCTACAACAACCTCTAATTTTTTAGTTTTATTTCGTAGATTATGAGACTTACAGACACAAAATTTGGTTCGAATAAATATTTATGTATACTACAGCAATTGAAGAATCTATTGCATTCAGATTCATTAATATCGGTTAAGAAAGTTACAAAAGAAAACGTGTGGTAAAATTTGGAAAATTTGACAATACGATGTGCAGCAAGTGCTGCAATAACATCTAGGGGTTAAAGTTTGGGTTTTTAAGTTCGTGACTACCATACGCAGATCAAGGCTATTTTAAATTATCGATAGCCCGCCCTGTTTTCTTATTATCGATATTTATCGGTTTTGTTAATCCGGTTTTCTGAGAATATCTCAGAAACTATAAGAGCTAGAGCCACCAAATTTGGTTTAATATGTTCTCGTAAAGGCTACGCAGATAAAATATATTTCGAATTTTAAATATATCTACCCCCATTCGCCCCCCATATAAAAAAACGCAAATCAAGTACTACAGACTTGCACTTTGGTTTGTACATCGATTTGGATGCTCTTATTAAAATTTCATAACGATCTTACTCTTAGTTTATTCATGAATTTATTTTCCATAGTGGGGCCAAACGCAGCCGATCCGTAAGGTGCGCAGCTTGCTGTGAACGATTGTGTGTCTGTGTGTGTATGTGTGACTTTGTGAATGTGTGTATGAATGCAAAGAGCCCAGCTCGCCGTTGGGTTTAGGGTATCTCCTAGTCGGGGACACCCGACTTGTTTATTTTATCCTGTTGATTTAATACTGCTAAAATAATAACTTTAACCTTTAATTCTGTACCTCGAAGGGTTACGAGAGAATTATGATTATCTTTTTAATCAATCTCTTGAATGCGTTACCCTAGCATACGGGAAAACTTTTATTGTACCTCCCTTATTTTCAAATTAATATTTAAATATATGAGATAGATATTTTTACTTATTGCCAACAATTTTAAAATTTTAAAATTTTTGATAGTATAAACGGAAGTTTTTTTCGCTGCTATTAAAATAAGAACCTTGCAAATTTGAATTTATTTATTGATTTATTGTCAAGCCTACTAGGCCTATCTAAATATCTTTTTCAGCTTTAAAGGTAGAGTCAACAAATTTTTGCAGACAGATTACTGATGACATCCTCTAAAGATACAGCAAATTTTTTTTAGCTCGTTCCCGAATTGAATTTAGTATATTGGGTTTTTACAATGTCCGTCTTGCTGTCCGTCCATCTGTCCGTATGAACGCAGTTTTTTGCCGCTATTGAGCAAGAGACTTGAAATTTTAAACATATACTCGTGAATATCCGCGTCTGATAAAGTGTTAAAGGTTTGGGGGTGCGCCCACTGGGGAGTGGCCATTCGATTATATCTATTTATCTCCCTCACTTTTAAAGCTGGACAATAAGGTATATTTTTATTACTCAATGGGCGTTATGTATACATTTTGTGTTTGACTCGTGATCCAAAAGTATTTGAAAATCGAAAGAATCAAGTGAGAACGTTACAGTCGGGTGTGAACGACAACGGAATACTTGTTCACTGCATAATAACAACTAAAACAAGTACCCTAGCCCTGTATATTAATAATAATAATATTCGTATATAAAATACAAAGAAAAAAGTTTGCCTCTCCCCAGTCTATGTGACAGTCTGTTACCTAAACAGCGTGTTGGACATCATCGACACCAACAATTTCGTTTTTGGCGAAATTTACGTTCAGTTTAACCTAACCTATCCAATAAGAATCAACATAAAATTCTAATTCAAATTGAACTTGAATAATAAAGAAGGTTTGTGGCATGGGTGGCTGTTTCTAAATAGCAGGATAACAATTCAAATTGTGCCAAGGTCAATAATTTGGAGTATTATATATATATTTATGTGGGTATGTATATATATACTTTCGGTCATATATAAATGCTAAGAAATTTGTTTTGTATTGAAATTTCTAAGGTAATCATTTGTTTGACAAAATAAAATAGTTAAATTTTATTCCTATAATCTGCCGTTTTACTTTGTCCAACAGTGTTTACAGATATTTCAATGATTACCTTTAAATTATTTACTTAATTAATTAATTATGTTAATTACTTTTAATAATTTTGGCTCTAATGAAAACCAAACAAAGTATGCAATAGGTGGGCTTGATGTTGTGCACATATCGAGTTTTGGACTATGTTGGCGCAGTAGTGAGCGTAGCCAAAAAAGTGTTGGTGCCATCTTTAGAAGAGGTCATAAGCAATCTGTCGGTATACATTTTATGCAGCTAGCTTTAAAAATGAATAGATAAATGTATTTAATCGAACTGGCACGCCCTCAGTGGGCATACCCCCAAACCCTTATCACTTTATCTGACAAAATTGCGTTCATACGGACATACGCACAAACCCAAGTTTCCCTTCGTGAACAAGTATAAAAATGTAACTCCAAATTTTCTATGGCCAAAGTGACTGCACATCTGGGCTCGGCCGTTGATCCCTACAGCAATCGCAGAAAAGAGTAGTATTGTGTATTAAGTATTTTCGTAAGCCAGTTAAGCCATTGTGGGAAAACTAAGTTTGTTGTGGCGGAATGGCGGTGTGAGCACTGATTGTAATGCCGATATAGAACTGGTTGAAAAACACAAACGAGAGCAGAATAAAAAGTTAAAATTTTTTAATTGGCTAGCACATCACTTTCATATGGTGCCGAAAAATTTTAATTTCGTTAACGCAGGCGAGGATATTACTCCAGCGCCGCAACACTTGCTTATAAAGCGGCACCCTTGATTTGGCGGGTTAGAGTGCATTCTATTTAAAAGAGGCGAAGTTAAGATGCGAGGGATATGATGGCGGGCACAGATACTATCGGTACTTCTGTTCAGATGTCAATTTTGGGAAGCCCAGGCCGTCCCCCAAGTATGGTTGGAACCGAACGAAAGTTTTATGTTGCGTCTTTTTCAATAACAAGTTTAATTTTAAGGGTATTGGTCGCATTGGCCATACCAAAAAAAAAAAAAATGTTGTTTGGAGGTCAACGCTGAAGAAAAAACGTGTCTTCAACGTTAAGCTTTCTGCTTCCGAGGGCCTACGAGAGTCGTTCCCGAAACGGCTCTTTATAGCTTAGCCGAGCTTGGACCTGAAATGTGTGGGAGACGCAACTGGTAAATATAAACAGAGCAAAACAAAAGAGCAGGTGCTGCTCTAAAACTTTGTGAAAAAAGTGTTCATACTACGACGCTATAGTCGCCCTTACATTTGTTAGGGACAAATTATTTTAAAGTTACAAGAACAAACCAAAATTAGATCAGATCAAGATTTTAAATTTCAGTATGGCTCGTACAATCGTCATGTTGTATTAGTACAAAACATCAAGGTTTGAAAACAGAAGTGTGTAAGAGGTCTATGTATTTTCCGTAGTAAAAAGTAAAGTGTAAACTATATAGAGAAGCCCCATGTAGGATTCTCCATACATATCGGTCACTGGAGTTTATTATAAACAAGTAGGAGCGCTCCAGTCGGGATCGCCCGAGTACAAGATACCCTGAACCCAGCCGCGAGCTGTCGTTACAAACATTTAAATTCCTTTGCATTCATACATGCAAACAGGAAACCTCACATGCACACACACCAAAACGCACGCCTCATGCTGCGCACTTTACTAAGCGGCTGCCATTGGAAATATTTAACTAACTTCTATACAATCGCAAGCATGTATTATTTTTTTTTTTTTTTTTAAACTTCTGTGTTTTTTAACCGATCTCGAAAAGCTGAGAAGTCTCTAGTTCTTAAAGTTCCGAGATCGACGCGTTTATATGGACGGACGGACGGATCGACGGACATGTCTTCCCTTTTTACCCATTTTCAATGGGATCAGGATATAACAAGTAAGAACGTTTCAGTTGGGTATAACCGACAGCGGAATACTCGTTCACGGTGTTATAACAACGAAAACATGTAACCATTATTATAGCATTATGGGTGCACAAAAAATTAAAGACCTCCTCTAAAGATCGTAGCCCAACCTTTTGTAGCTACGCCCACTACCGAGCCCACAATGTCCAAAACTCGATATGTGCACAATACCAATGATGCCAGTGCAACACTATGACTGCTACACTATTTCAAATTGTAAAAATTTGCAGGTGGTTGATTGCTGATTGATTTTGCACTTGTCGTACATATAACTTGAGTTGAGTTTTGTCAAAACGTGATCAACTAGTAGTGCAGTGGTGCAGTATAAAATGCAGCAAAAATTTTTATTTTTAATTATTTGCATTCTCTGTCAAGTATATATATACATACACACAGAAATATACATATACTTAATACTTAACATAAATTGAACCGTGGCATAACATTACCATAACATAAAAAAAAATGATTTTAACAATAGTAGTGTTTATCATATGCACCAACCGCAGCGATTTCTGTATGCACTTTTCGGCGATAGCCACATACTTCTGTTAAACTCGTTTAGTTTCAATTAGAATTCTATGTTTATTCTTATTGAATAGGTTAGGTTATTAGATAACTGAACGCGCATGTCGTCAAAAGCGAAATGGTTGGTGTCGATGATGACTAACACGCTGTTAAGGTGACAGTTGTGATCGCGCAGAGGCAAACTTTTTTTTGGTATTTTATACTTGTATACTATTATTATTATTAATACACATAGTGCTAGGGTACATGTTTTAGTTGTTATTACACGGTGAACGAGTAATCCGCTGTCGGTTGCACAGACTGCAACGTTCTCACTTGTTATTTATTTAATTAACTGCACCATCACACTACCTGTTGATCAAGTTGTGATACAACTCAATTCAAGTTATATGGAAAAAGTTTGAATGCGATCTTTAGAGGAGGTCATCAGTTATATTGTTATATTGATTTATATGACGAGGGTATACACGAGTATATATTTAAAATTTCAAGTCTCTAGCTTCAATAGCGGCGAAAAAAATTACGTTCATACGGACAGACGGACGGACGGACATTGCACACACCCAATATACTAGTTTCACTTCGTGAAAGAGTATAAAAATGCTATAATCCAAACTGCAAGTTTTATATCTTAACTACATAAATCGCTTGTTAGTTCAATCGTAATATACTATTTATAAAAATGCATTCAATTTCAGGTCACTCTGTCAATCTCGATTCTAATTAGTCTTCATGTGTTTTTTCTTTTGGTTGTGGAAATTATTCCACCAACATCATTGGTAGTACCTCTGTTGGGTAAATACCTGATATTTGCCATGATATTGGTTTCTATAAGGTAAATTGTTAATTTTTGTAATAGTTTTTTATTAATAAAAACTTCTTATTTTATATATCTTAGCATATGTGTAACAGTTGTCGTACTGAACGTGCATTTTCGTTCACCACAAACACACAGAATGGCACCCTGGGTTAAACGTCTTTTTATAAACTTTTTGCCTAAGTTTCTCTTCATAAAAAGACCAACATACAATTTTGAAACAAGGTAAGCATATATAAATTATAACAATTAAAAACGTTGCAGTCGGACGTAACCGACTGCGCGATGCTCATTCACAGTCTTAATTATTATTGTTATTTTGGATAAATTTAGATTTTTGTGTTTTGTGGGGGAGGAAGTGGACGTAGTCAACATTTTTCGGGTCTATATTTAGAGGAGGTCATCAGAAAACTGATTACTAAATGTGGTGACGCTAGCTCTAAAATTGCTCGGTGATATGGATTTTTGCGGCTCACCCGCCCCAAGATAAATGGATTTTATCGATTTGCCACGCCCCTAGTGAGTGTATCCAAACATTTTGTATGCGATCTTGAGAGAAGGTCATTAGTAATCGGCCTGAAATGTATGTGTTTAGCTGAGGGCGAAACAAAGATTTCATCGAAATGCCACGCCTCAAGTGGGAGTGAGCGAGAAATGTTTTTTACCGATCCTTTAAGGGGGTGACCTGTAATCTAGGTTTCAAATTGGGGGACTCTAGCTCTAAAACTACGGGAGATATAGATTTTCGCGATTTCCGTGGGCGGAAGTAGGCATGGCTGAAAGTTTTTTGTACCGATCTTTAAAAGGAGTGGCCAAAGATTGGGGGACTCTACCTCTAAAACTGTGGAAGATATCGGCTTTCGCGATCCGGGCGGGCGGGGTGGCTGGGGGCGTTCAAGTGGGCGTGGCCGAGATATTACGTCTCAATTTTATACCAAATTTGGTGGATCTAGCCTTACAATTATGGGAAGCATACACGTGTTACCGATTTCTGATTTTTGCAATTACGGGGGCGCGGCCGAAAAATGTTTTTATGATGTTTGGGGGAGCTTTCCAGTAATATATATTTCAATATTATGACTCTAGCCTAAAAACTGTGGGAGATTTAGATATTTCCAATAGATATTTATTTGGGCGTTGGCGCTGGGGGTAATATTTGGGGTAAGTCACCAGCAATCTACATACCGAATTTGGTGACTCTACGTAGAAAATTGTGGGAAATATTTACCTTTTATCGATCTGCGATTTGATGTGTATCGATAAGTTATGGATTTGCCAGCCCTCTAGTGGGCGTAGCACAAAAATCTTAACACATTTTCGGACAGATAACTACAATTTTATATCCAAAGATTCAGCTTCAGCTAGCTTCAATAGCGGCGAAAAAAGTGGCGTTCATCCGCACAGAAGTACAGACGGACGGACAGTCGGACGTACAGCATGACAAACATTGCACAAACCCAATTTCGTTAACGAAATCAAAAAAAAATATGTAAGGTTACGCGGCCTAATTTAGAAACAACCACCCAAGAAGAAATTGTGGAGGGTTTTTATTAGAATTTTGAGTTTATTTCTTAATAGCTACGGTAGGTTATTAGATAACTAAACTAGAATTTCGTCACATCAAAAACTAAATGTTTGGTATCGATGATATCACTTTAGTTATAATTATAACCGCGCAGAGACAAACTTTTTTTTTTGGTTTTTACTCTTTTATTACTATTATGATTACTCATTGTACTAGGGTTCATCTTTTAGTTATTGTTACACTGTGAACGAGTATTGAGCTGTCGGTAAGATCCGACTGAAACTTTATAATTTGTTTTTGATGCGAAAATAACAGTAAAATTAAATTTATACTAACATAGAGAATAGATAAAGTAAACTTACTTAAAATTTGAGGTGTCTATTTTAAAGTGCTTAATATGCGCCACAGGCGACGCTGACAAAAAAGAAACATTCCTGCTTACATGAGACATATGTATGTACAATATTGTGATCCCAATCAGTGTAAATAAGTTGTTTTTATACATGTAACGAACACTCAAGTTTCTCAAAGTGAGAAGGATGTGCAGGAAATCTCTCCTTTTGTACATAGTTTCAAAAAGTTATGTGATTTGTATGTCCGATCGGATATCACCAAAGAGACTCAAAACGCGTTTAGGATAGCCATGACAATATACGGCGTGCTTTCGGCATAAAGTCTGATGCTGATTGAATAATTAGTGTATATGTTTAAGAAAGCTTCAAGAACTAACATTTTTTAATGCAAGAATTAAATGATTGATTCCATTCAGAAGACATCGACATATAATACATATGTATATATATATATACATATGTATATATATATATATATATATATATATATATATATATATATATATAAATAAAATGCATGGCGTAGTTAAATATGACGCTTTTTGTGCGGTATAATAAATTAAATACTTTCCGAAACGGCAAAAAATTCTACACATTGGACAATACAAAATATGTTTTCAAATTGCAGCAAAATGCTTTTAAAGGACACTCACGCTTGTTTCTATCCCTACTACTCTTCGAATAATATTGATCGCCTCGTAACAGCGGGGTATAGTCATACAGCCTCAAAAGAAGAATTAACGACACAAAGGTAAGTGAAAATAATACGGTATTTAATTAATTCTTTATTTCTGTATATTAAAATAGTGTTCCCTGACTGACTCAGTGATTGGTGAACAAGGTACAGCCCATACCGTAAGTCTTAGGTAGCTGAGTTTGTTTCTGCAGATACATTTTGTAATGTAGGAAATGAAAGTATACGCTAAGACCCAGCTTTAAGAAACTTTCCTCATATGTGTGAAAAATTTGTGTAAAACGGTTATATTAACGTTTGTAGTTTTTCAGTCGGTGGCTACCACACCAATTACACCCTGAATCCATTGAAAGTAGGAGGCATCTCCGACCCCATAAAGTATATATAGTCTTCGTCAGCATCACTAGCAGAGACGATTTAGCCATGCCCGTCTGTCTGAAAGATCTTAGAGATCTTAGATATCTTAGAGAATAATATCAAATGTATTGTAAAATAAGAACACACAACAAACAATGTGAACACGGCGAAAGCTTTATTAAAATAAAGCTCATTAGGGAAGACCTTCTGACACATTTCATTACTTACGAATACTTATTCTGAATTTAAATCTTATCTTAATAAATCTACAACATTTGTATACCCTGAACCCATTGAAAATGGGTAAGAAGGGTTTTTTTTGTGCAAATGTATGTAACAGGCAGAATAAAGCATCTTCCTCCATTAAGTATACATTCTTGATCAGGACGACGAGCTGAGTCGATTTAACCATGTTTGTCGTCCGTCCGTTAATCCGTCTGCCCGTCTGTATGAAAGAAGTGATGTCGGCAATGTATGCCGGAGCAAGAAAAACAGCGAATGCTGACCGAAAAACAGCAGGCAGGCCAGCATGTGTTCGAAAGTCTTAATTGTAATAGACACGAAATTTATTTGAATGTCTGGCACATACAGCACATTTTGTTTACCAATTTCTCGCATTCACTTGTTGTACTAGTTCACGAAGTGAATAATATAGATTGCTGGTGACCTACCCCAAAATATTACGACCTTGACATCCAGGCCATGCCCATTAGAACGCCACCCAGCATATATCTCCCACAGTTTTTGATCTAGAGTCACCATAGCTGGAGTAAATATTACTGAAAAGCTCCCGCAAATATCACAGAAAAATGTATGTGTGTGTGCACTCCCGCCCCCGCAAATCGGAAAAATCTTTATCTCCCACAGATTTATAGCTAGAGTCCCAAAATTTGGAAGGTAGTATACTGCTCCCCTCCATTAAAGATCTTCCGCCCATGCCCAGTGTGGCCGTGGCGTTTCGATAAAATCGACTTACACCCCTCAGTTTTATAGTTATTCGCTTCGCATCGCATTCGTAACGGACGTGTTTTTTTCTTGCGCCTCGAAATAATGAACTTTTTATTGCTTTAATCATAAATTAACCTGTGCATTTTTTGCCATACTTAATGTTGTGACTGTGTGATACCTCGGGAGTAAAACACACAGTATAAATACATTATTTAAAACTGAGTTGAAATTCAACAACAATCTGCAGTGCAAACATATTGGTTGACTTGTGCAATTGCATTGTTGCCTATTTATTTTGCATTTTCGCTCTCGTCATTTTTTTTTTTGGTTTTGCTCTAGTTTTGCTTCCGTTGTGCTTGTTTTGTTTATACCCTGTATCCATTAAAAATGCGTAATAAGGGTATAATAGTTTTGTGCAAATGTATTTAACAGGCAGAAGGAGGCATCTCCGACCTCATAAAGTATATATATTCTTGATCAGCATCACTAGCCGAGTCGATCAAGCCATGTCTGTATGTCCGTCTATCCGTCCGTCCGTCTATCCGTCCGTCCGTCTGTCTGTATGAATGCGTCGATTTCAGAGATTACAAGGGCTAGAGTGCTGAGCTTATACTTTTTAGATTCGTGTAGACCATACGAATCAAGTTTATTTCTAATGATCGATAACGTGTCCCGTTTTGTTATAATCAGGGTTAATCGGGTTTTTGACCCGGTTTTTTGAATCTAGCTTAGGTCAACGAAGTTTTTTTTCCCGTTTATTTAAATTTGTATTTTATTTTATTTTAAAACTTAACATACTTATTCAAAATCTAACTTAATGTTGGCACATCGGTGATTTGATATATTCTGGAGCAACAAAATGGGGAAAAATTGGAATTTGGCATGCACACTCTCAAAAAGCTTTCGCATATCAACTGCAAGAAACATTTGAAAGATAGAGTTTTCTACTTTGTGAAAATTTTGCGAGAAATTTCACAACTACGGCATACTAAAATGGGCCTGCAAATATTAAAAGCGAGCGCGAAGCGCGATCATTTATCTATTATTATTCTTTTTTTTCACTAAGTGCGGCTGTGGTGTCGAGAGTATGAATGCAGAGGGTTTAATCAGGGTTCAAGGTATCTCCTAGTCGGGCACTCCCGACTAGAGAAATCTTACTTATTATAAACATTGTTTTGCAGTTTGTTGGTGCAGTGATATTTTTTATTTTTTTTTAAATTTTGTTTAAAAATAAATAAATAAATAATAATGTATGTCTGCTATTATAAAAATTGCCAGTTACGAGCGAACGTTAAGATGGGTTTCGTTTGCTGCTGGCTGTGTGACAATGTGTCGCACAAAAAATGTGCTGGCCTAAATGGTCGCATTATCGACCTGATTGAGTTAAAATCTGGTCTGAAGTGGACCTGTGAATCCTGTGGGGATGTTGAAATGGACATGTTGGGATTCATGAGGCAGACTAAGAAAGGCTTTGGAGATCTATTACGACGGTTTAAATCTTTCTTCCCCGTCTCCCCACATACAAGACAGAAGTGACGAAAGTAACATTGCACCCATGGATATTGTTCCTTCTGACCCCGAAAAGTGTTCTGATTCGCCGATTGCCAGCACTGTTGATACTGATCAACACTCTAGTGATAATATACCGACCAAATCAAATGGCTAATCACCCAAGGCTATAGCTCCACCAGTAGCTACTGCCGTGGTTCCAAATATGACCCTTCCACCAAAAACAAATCTTTGTTTCTAGGCTTGCCCATGCTACTACATCTGATGATGTCAAAGCCTTTATTCTGGCCAAATGTCAAGCCAATCATACGGTGAAAAAATTCTAATTTGCATATACTTGGGAAATTTCATCTTTAAAAATAAGTGTTTCGGCCGAACATTTCAGCACTATTTGTTGTAAAGAATTCTGGCCGGATCACGTAATTATAAAAGAATTCACTGCAAAAAAGGAAAAAAAAAACCGTCAACCGATTTCACTTCCCCCTACTGGTGTTGGTTTAAATCAACATATTGTGGTCTCTGATAGCACAATAAACTAACATTCTGCCTCTCACTTGGCTATCAGAATGTAAGAGGTCTTCGTTGTAAACTTACTAATCTATACCTTACTAGTCTATCTTTTCTTTTTCATGACATTGCCTTCTCAGAAACATGGTCATGGTCACTCCTCGTCGTGGTGGTGGTGTGCTTATTGCAGTTGACGTTGATTTATCTTCGGAGGTAGATATAACAGACTTTAGTATAGATATAGAATTTGTTGCTGTCATGGTGTTTGCATTTTTATTACTTGTTCATATATTTCACCTTCTTCAGATAATTTCATCTATTCTTTGCCTTTCTCTGCTATACATTCTGTCTCTTCTATGCTTTCCGATAGTGATTTTCTTTTTGTTCTGGGTAATTTCAATATTGCCGAACCACATGGATTTCTAGTCCCGACTCTAATGTGTTGACTTCCACGACTCAAAATGATTTACTTGACGATTTATTTGGGATGTCATTGTGTCAAATCAATGGTATCCCAAATTCTCTTCATAAAATTCTTGATCTTATTTTTGTTGTGGTTCATTCTCGTTTATCTGTTTCCCGTACTGAGCCCATATCATATCCTGAAGATCCTTATCGGGCCATCGCCGATATATTTGCTACATTTTTTCAATCGATTTACAGTCCTCAAGATTATCAACTGCAACATCTTTGTAGATCTATAATTTCACCCTCCCATCATGGGTTTGTGAAATTTAGATCTACTACTACTAACTTATTGGAATTCAATTCTTTTGTTACCAAGGGATTTCAATATAAAATGCAAACAGGTGTTATTTACACTGACTTCAGTAAGGCTTTTGATTCCGTTAGTCATTCGCTTTTACCGCATAAGCTTCATCTTTTGGGATTTCCAAATAACCTAATTCTTTGGATCTCCAACTATTTAACTCTTAGAACTCAAAAAGTTTATTTTAAAGGCTTGGTCTCTAAGCCAGTTAATGTCACTTCCGCAGTACCACAAGGAAGTCACCTTGGTCCGTTGTTATTCACATTGTTCATAAATGACCACCCTTCTGTGATAAGTCATTCTCGAGTGCTAATGTATGCTGAAGAAGTAAAACTTTGCCTGACGTCTTCTAATTTTCTATCTGGACAAAGGTTGCAATCTGATCTTGACAGTTTTTAAACCTGGTGTCAAGTAAATTTATTATATCTTAATTGCAGTAAGTGTAAATTAATGTCTTTTTATAGGCGAACGCCCTTCTTGAACAATTATTTTAATTAATAGTAAGCAACTTGATCGTATTGAATCGGTTCATGATTTGGGTATCATTTTAGATCCCAAGCTAAAATTTGACAAGCATATTTCTTCTGCTGCTAATCGAGTCTTTGGCGTCCTGAAAATCGTGATTGCACTATCCATGTCCCTTCACATGAAATCCCGAGACCATTCAGTCTGGGATAAGAGCTGAGTTAGTTTAGCAAAGTCGGGTTTCCAAAATTAATGAGCTTGCTCTGGAGGTTTACTAGCTTAGCACATCTACCTCAGAAGATAAATTAACGTCGACTACAATAAGCACACCACCACCTTGTCGATAAGGGCGATCTTTTCTATAAATAAAGAACTTGTGAGATAAAATTTAATTATTTAGGATGTCACGCCTTGACCATGTTTCAGAGAAGGCAATGACATAAAAGGAAAAGCATATGAGAGAACAATACCGTGTGGCTTCTGGTTCAAAAAATCTCACGAAAATTCCAGACAAAAACACTTCAAGTGGAGTATATCGCTCTTGGTGCCACATCGAGTGCGTTGACACCAATTTGAGTGACTACGCTAGTTGGAGTTGTGACTACGACAACGCCTCGCATAACATAAACTGCGACAGGGAAACAGATGTTCAGTGAATGTCTGTTCGGTACCGCTGAGGCTGTCAGCCAAGTTTCAACGCCGCTGTACAACACAAAGATGGCGAACATTATTCACCACACCGAAAACAAGATTGTGTTTCTGTCTGAAACAGAGAAAGTCAAAGCTAGTTAATCGGTGAAGATATTAATATCTCTTCACACGTATAGATATTGTTGGTGTGTTCCCAATGCCCACACTACAGTTAGTAACTCTTTTTCATTGGTGGCATATAGTACACTTTCATCATTCAGGAAATCATTGTAAAATCAATGCCCCAAGACCACATGCAGAGTAGGCCGTCATGAGATCAAAAGGCCTCTTGAAGTCTGGGTAACGAAGCAGTGTTTTCTCTTTGGACACAAAGGCTTTTTAAAACCCAGTCGATGTGTTTGATGTGGTCAGATTTATTTTCTGGGAATATTATGACATCGCCAACGTAAACATAGCATATCTTGCCAATTTGTTCGCAGAGGACGTAGTCAATTGCGTTTTGAAATATGCTACTCGCGTTCTTCAGTCTGAACGGTAATCGGAAAAATTAATACTTCCCTCCATTTTTGAAGAATGAATTCTTCTCACGATCTTGTTCCGCTAGGTAAATCTGGTGGTATCCGGACTTTAGATCTAGAGTCGTGAAGTATTTGGCCTTCCCTAGATTGGCTAAAACCATACTGATACTTGGCATGGAATACCGATCTGTTCTACAGAATCCGAGACCACTACATCGTCTACATTAGTAAAATTTACGTTATTACAGCTGTGGTACTGTAATTTTTCTGAATTGTCTCCGTAATCTTCAAAATTTAAATGCGTATTTCCCCGCCCTTTTAGTCTGTGATTTTGATAGTATTTGCATAAATTTGAACGTCCGTCCAGACGCGGACGTGGACGCGGTCCTAGTAGAAACAGGATATTAGAGCCGTGTATTGAACTAACAGCGAACTGGGAGCCGACCGGTACTACGTCTTTTAGCTCTTTTATGGGCTTAAGGTAGTTCTTAGCACCGGTGTCGATCAGAAACTTTAAATTTATCCAAGCCATCCGCTTGTCAATAAAGGGCAGCCGGGAGTGTACCTTAAAAAATTAAGTGAATTGGTCTCGCTATCGGCCTGCACTTGGCCCTCTATTTGCTGCCGAACGCAGCACTTGGAATTTATCGGATTCTTTAGTCTCGGCCTGTTGGGTAATGTTATTTACCTGTTATTTACCGTTCAGAGTTAGTGCGATGATTTCGATCTTGCGGTTGATCGGTCGGAACATTGGAGTTCACGGGTTTTCTATACTCAGTTGCCTGTTTGAATCTTGATGTAGACTGGTCTACGTCCATTGGCTCTGGAAGTTAATATTGCGACTGCTTGCTACCAGGTGCTTGTTGTTTTTTCTTTTAGAATTTATGGAGTTGAGCACTCGTGTGTTGCCGGCCAACCTCGAATTTCTGAAGCTTTGTTCGCGGAAATTTGCAGAGCTCGCAATGTGCACGCTTCTCTTGTTGATGTCATCTGTTTCCCTTGCTAGGGTTTGGCTGGGAATGCTGTTAATCTCAAGGACCTCTTGAGACCAAACACAAAAGCATGCAGCGCATCTGACTTGCCCTTTTCGTTGAGGACTTTCGCTGTAGCTGCAGCTTTTAATTATAGCCACTTCCTATAGTCTCTTACGCTGCCGTTGTATGGCTCAAGCACTTCGTACGCGTCCGTTTTTGATTATCTCCAAGCAACATAATCTTCCTGTTTGCTAAAAAGTTCGGGCACGAACTTTACTTAGTCCAGAGATTCGTTACACTCTACACTAGGTTGTTTTGAAATCTACTGGTATGTCTTTATCTGCTTGGTAACCTGTAACTGACCTATATTTTCTCTAACATGTCTTAGCTCCTGTTGGAACACCTGTCTGTTGGGCAATCATTAATCGCAGCCCCTAATATTGGGCGTAGACTTTGAGCGCCCAATTTTTGTCCTTGGGTGTTGATTGATCCTTCGTCATTGTCAGGGCAGATTTCGCTCCTGTAATATGTCCAGCTCATAAATTAAGTGGTCACAATTACAAGTCTTATCAATTATGTTCGGTCTATAATACCAAATGAAAAAAGAAAAATCTAGCAACAATTATTTAAATAAAGACGAATCTGCTTTACGAAAACGAAAACGAATTTGCTTTACAAAAATGAACGTATAAAACGAACATACAAAACGAATATACAAAACGCAAACCCAAAAGACTGCAGCTCACGTTGGGTGACGAAATTAGTATATTGGGTTAGTCCGTCATGCTGTCCGTCTGTCCGTCTTTTTTCGGCGGTATTAAAGCTAGAGACTTGAAACTCTGGATATATACTTGTAGTTATCTGCTTCAGACAAAGTGTTCAGATGTTTGTACCATGCCATACCATCGACAGGCTGGCAAATCGATAACATGTCGATACACCTCAAATCGAAAATCGATAAAAAGCGAATATTTCCCCCAATTTCAAAGCTAGAGTCACCATATTTGGTACGCAAATTGCTGGTAACCTCCCCCAAAGACTACGACCATGTCGTCCCCACGCACACTAAAAAAAACCGAAATGCCTATATCTCTACAGTTTTTGAGCTGTAGTCACCATATTTGGAATATATAGTACTGAAAAGGTCGCCCAAACATACAAAAAAAAAACATGTTCCAGTCACGCCCCCTCCCGCCCGTAATCGCAAAAATCTATATAATCTATTGAAAGTACAAATCGGTAACACGTGTTAGCTTCCTTCAATTGTAAAGCTAGAGCCACCAAATTTGGTGCATGTGACTTCCCCCAAAAGTGTGGACGTAAATATTCCGGTCACGTCCACTAGAACGCCCCGAGCCAGCCCGGTCCACGAATCACGAAAGCCTTTATCTTCGACAGTTTTAGTGACAAACATTTTTTCATGCAGATTTTTAATGATCTCCTCAAATGATCGCAAAAAATGTTTTGGTTACGCCCACTGGGGGCATGGCAAATCAATCAAATCTATATATCTTCCTCGGTTTTAGAGCTAGCTACAAGAATTTTTTTCAGAAAGATTACTAATGACCTTCTTTATAGATCGCAAAAAATGTTTTGGTTACGCCGTCTGGCACATCGATAAAATCCATATAACTGAGGGCGAGTAAGCTGCGAAAATCCATATCTCCCACAATTTGACAGCTAGAGTCACCAAATATATAAAATCAGTTTTCTGAATACCTCCTTTAAATATAGAGCCGAAAAATTTCGGCTATGCCCATTTCCTCCCCACAACTTACAAAAATCTAGATTTTTCCAAAAATAATAATAATTATTACTGGGAACGAATATTGCGCAGTCGGTTACGCCCTACTGCAATGTTCTTACTTGTTAGTCGCTATTTTTTTTGTGGAGCTCCCGTAGCAAAGAGCAGCATCCACCCTTCCATCCAACGTGCGACAATAGTCGCGAAGTACTAAAATGATTCTAACTAAAACAAGAGCACACAAGGTGGTGAAATTACTTTGATTACTCTATAATGCATATCAATATCACCACAAAGAACATGGAATGGGTTCATGAATGATGCTTGATAGAGTTGCTGTTTTAATTCTATCTTTATATATTGAGTATTCTGGAGACCATACAGAAGACCCGAACGCAAGAACTGGATCACCTTTTAATGAAATAAAGCACACTCATGGCCCTTTCGACCATGGTCGTAACTAGAGAATCGAATTTATCGTTTAAACTAGAAGAAAAACATAGCACAACATGTGATGGATCAACTGGTTCATGAGATATATAGCTGTAGACGATTCGGAAAAAATTTACATATTTGGAGCTGCGCTCCGAGATATGCCAAGAGAACCAACTCTAAAATTTGTATCGAATATAATAAAACGGAGCAAGATATGGAAAAAAAAGATAAACTTGTACTGCGATTAGGAGAATCTATAGTCGAAAACTTTAGGACTCTAGCTTTTGTAGTTTCCGAGATCGCTGCGTTTATAAAGACGGACGGACGGACGGGAGTCGGACATGACTAAATCGCCTCAGCTCGTCGTCCTGATCAAGAATATGGGGTTGGAGATACTTCCTTCTGTCTGTTACATACATTTTCTCAAAACCATTATACCCTTTTTACCCATTTTAAATAGATTCAGGGTAAGCACTGAAAATTTCATAACTATCATACTCTTAGTTTAGAAGTTATTCAAGAATTCATTTTCCATAGTGGGGCCAATCGCAACCGATGTATTAACTGCGCAGCTTGCAGCGTGCGTTTGTGTGTATGTGTTTGTTTGACTTTGTGAATGTGTGTTTGAATGCAAAGAGCTTTAAATGTATGTAACAGCTCGCCATTGGGCTTAGAGTATCTCCTAGTCGGGGACACCCAACTGGCAACCAGTGTTGCCTGTCAGTGCTTTGTATAAATTAGGAAACCATATCTTTCTTGAGCAAGGTTAATTAATTTATTAAGCGAACGGTGGTGTCTCTGTGTTTTCCGCCGAAACCAAAACTAAAAGTTAAGTACAGTAATTCTTATATTTTTTGTCCACTGCAAGCCAAAAGACTGGTTATCTTGCGCCTCGTGTGGGTAGTGTGATATCCGGACGTCTGCAAGTTTGTTGCAACTTTGTTTGTCAACAATTTATTTTCTGCTAACGATCACGCAAGGCAGGCGTGACGGGGTCACTGATCGCTCTATACGTATTGATTGTGTTGAATCCTCCCGCAGTTAAATGAGGGTCGTCCTCGGGTCTCCGCAATGACGCATCCAGCTAGTTACTCAGATCTACGTTTAGCTCGTAGATGGCGATGAATCAGATAGACGGTGCCAAAACAGGTGAGGACGATTGATATAGTGACGCAGCCACTTGCAATGGGAATTGACACCGAATCGGCCTTCAGGTCGCTGATATATCGGAGATTTCTCAGACTCGACTCGTGTCGGAAAGGCATACTGATGTGATTTTGATGCTCGGTAATGTTGATATGCGTCACGACGGATGCTGCTGGTCTTTATTTGAGAGAAACCTGCAATGATTTTTAAACAGAGTCCAATTTAGAGAAAATTGGTCGCCAAAAATGATCTTTGTGTTTTTAATCTTTTACAGAAGGTGGTTTCTCACAGTTGCTTCACAATCGTTAATGGCAAGGGTGTTTGTACCGCAGTCTGCGATAATGTTACCTTTTTCTAGATCAAATATTCTAATATTCTATTTTTGTCGAGAGTTAAATTTTGGGGGTTATAGTGTCCTGCTTGGGAGGTCGGTTGTATGGATCCGTTTAAGTCTCTAACATCTGTGTGCTTTTAGTCCACGAGCGATGGGATTGTGGTGTGTAGATAGTCTTGTCTTGCCTTGGCGCCGTGATTAGTCTTAAAGTTTTTCCTTCCTTCCTTATTATGTTAATGTGTGCTTTTGCAGATATACCTCAAATTTGAAATGCGTATCGTCATAAAGGGGCCAGCAGAGTCTTGTAGAGTAGTTGTTTGTTCCTCAGACTCAGCTTACTAGATGCTTTGAGGAGCCACCTCATCCTAGCAGATTTATTATATAAGCTATGGCAGGTTTGACTAATTTGCTTTTTCCAAGTTAGCCTCGATGGCTTAGCATATGGTTTAGAAGGCTGACATAGAGAAAGACACTGGGAGAGGTGTCTCTCCTAAGCGCGAATGTGATACATACAGCATGTCAAAATTGATGCGAATGCATCATGAAGCATGCATGAAGCTGATCGGCTATACAATCAACTTTATACAGAATAGCCGTGTCGTCGACAAAATTAGCTAGCAAGAGGCTGCCAGTGAACTCCAAGGTCGAGGGCTCGGCCATCGACGTGTCAGATTTGTAAATAGTGTAAAGCCAAGGAGCTAAGACACTTTTTTTTTGGTTGCTGGAGTTTATTCCATCAACTACGGCAGAGAAGGATCTGTTTTCGAGGAAGTTTTGGATGAGGGAAAACATTTGAGGGGGCAGCAATGTTTTTATCTTGAAGAAGAGCCCTTTGTGCCAGACTCGATCGAACGCTTTTCTAATATCGACGAACGCCACTACGCAGTATTCATATTCAACACAGCTGTTGAGAATAAAGTTAGTAATTCGATGGAGCTGCACAGGTGTTCTGTGGCTTTTGCGAAATCCAAATTGGTGTTGTGGGATGGTTCAGTTAACAAGCTGTTGACAATTTTTGATAGTCTGTTTAGTATAACCCTTTCAAGGATTTCAGATAATGTTGGGAGGTTGATGTGGCGCTAATTTTCGACGCTTGACAATGATTTCTTGGGTTTCGGGATCATTGTCACAAGTGCATGTTTCCATTGAGATGGGAAGTGGCCAATTCTGCGAAAATGCTGTAGGTTAGAACAACAAATAGTATAGACTTTGTTGGAAGCAGCTTGTTGGCAGTCCTGTTATTTAACGTATCGTGGCCAGGAGCCTTCCTGTTTTTCAGGGAACGGATGTGTGACGTTTCGAGCTGGTGAGGCGTGTACAGTAGGTTGTCGACATCGCTTTTGAAGCTATTGTCACAAGTAGGGAAGGGTTGGAACCTCGCTTCCTAGTGTTCGGAAAAGTTTTCCGCTCGTTCGTAGTTGGAGCGGCACCAGGATCCCTCAGCTCTTTTTGTTGACGCCCTTAACGTGGGTTGCCTTATTAGATTGAGAGTTTGTCGCCACAAGCTGTTGTTTGTGTTGGCATCTGGGCTGGCTACCTCAAGTCTTTGCTCAAATTTTGACTTGTTGATGTATTTATGACCTTTGAAGCCTATTGGACATTCGGCGGTATATCCTGTCAACTCTAGGATCTAAGGTTCGTACAAATTCCCTGCGTTGCCGACGGTTAAGGGCAGGGAGCGGAGCTGCCAGAGGGTGGATGGGGTCACGTAGTAGTAAAGGCTATTGTGTGCGAGGAGACGCAAGGTCCGCAGCTGATTTTATTTTTGTTATCTTCTGGCGTCCCCACCAACAATAAATTTGTGTCCCAGCTTAGTGAGGAGGAATTCAATATTCTCTTTAGTCCAGGAGACTGCTGGTGGTATGTATAATGAGGCAACAGTGAGCTCTCCTCTGTTTGTGTTAATTTTGATAGAAGTCATCTGTAGAAGGTGCAGAGAGATATTGTTCAATGGGAAGTGGACAATTCCTTTCTTAACTAAAATGTCGGCTCCTCCTCTATTCTGATTGTTGAGTTATATATTGCATATAGCCAGGAATGAGGACACGAGTGGTGGAGTTTAAATGTGTTTCGGAAACTAGCATTAGTCTTTGTTTTGGTCAACGAGAAATGTCCTTAATTCGTATGTTTGCTTGTTCCAAAGGGCAATCTTTATGGTATTCATTTGTAACCTAAGACACGTTCAATAAGTAATATTAGTAGTCGCTAAGTGGGTGATGTTTCTTGAAATGTTCTGTTTTAGAGTCATTAATCTATCGTTATTGTCTTTAGTTGGATCTAGCTGTTGAGGAGGGAGTACCGAGTCTCCACGTGGATAGGAATTATTATTATTATTAGAATATATTATTATTATTATTTGTGAGGAAGTTTAACAACAGAGATTTTAGAGGCACAGCGACCGAAGGGCGGTCTTTTATGCCATGGGGCTCCCTATGGGGACAAGAGAAGCTCTGCCTCCCTTATGAAGGAGAGCAGATCCATTGACGACGAATTTATAATCTGTGCTGGAGTAACAAAATCTCTGCATAGATACTTCTTCCTACTCCAAATAATAGCTGGGCAATCCCATAAAATGTGCTTTGTTTTCTCGTCATCGTCTCTGCAGAGTCTACACTCTGTGTCAGGGGATAGCCGCATTTCGTGGAGGTGATACTTGACTGTGTGGTGTCTTGTGAGATTGGACACCAAGAGCCGTAGTTCCGTTCTTGAATGACTTTTGGTTTTCTTTCTGTATGTGGGCTGACCAGCTATTTAGCTTGTCGTAACCCAGGTCTCGTTGACCAGTAGATTTCCCTCTCCTTGTTTGACCACTCCTCTATCAACTCTTTGGTAGAGGCCCAGCTTAACCCACAAAAGAGTTCCAGTCCAAGAAGGGGACCCTGGGACCCAAAAATTGTAACCCGGTTTCTATGTGAGAGTTGCTGGAGACAATTCCAGCAATCCGCAACTAGTCTCGAGATAATCCTCCATGAGGAAAGAGCTTGAATGGCTGCTTGGCTATCTGAAAAGATATTTAAGGTGCCACCTCTTATCCCCTTGTCAAGGATATGTCTGGAGTAGGACTGAATGGCGTGGGTCTTAGATTGAAAAACACTGGGCCAGGTACCCATAGCAATCGAGATTTTGGTGTTGGGTCCCGTGATCCCGGCACCAACAACTTGATAATTTTTGATCCGTCTGTGAACCACTGCAGGCTCATGCGATCATTACAAGGCTTGCCAGCATCCCATTCCTAACGTTCGGGAATAAGAGTCCTAAATTTTACCGCAGATCCATAAGCCAGGAAAAGTATTTACTAGACTACCATGACCTATGTCTGCTGCTAGCAACCCATTTGTGAGTTTAATCCTCAGAAGGCTCAAAGAAGCTACCTTATTTATGTCAGTAGGACATGTACGTATGACAGCGCTAGCCCTCTGCTGGCTTTGGAGTCTAAGCCCCACGTTTAACCGAAGAGCCGACGACAATTCATCAATTCAGTACTGGCTAAGACGAACTTTCCGGAGACAATTATTTCCAGGTCATCTGCATACCTTATGGTATCGATGCCTAGCTCCGATAGATTCACCAGTAGTTCATCTATCACTAGGGTCCAAAGAAGGGGAGACAGGACCCCGCCCTGTGGACACCCTTTGACCGCTCAGATGCGGACAGTGATGGCGTCCAGTGAAGATCTAATGTCTCTATGAATAAGCATTCTCTCTATCCAAGTAGAGAAGGAGTCAACCCCTCTAAGTGATAACGTTCTGGGTATTGACTGATAGCCAGTTCCAATAGCCCCTTCCACATCTAGGAATGAGCACAAAGCAATTTCCTTCGCCTCGTTGTAGAGCGACCTCTGTCGGTCTGCCTTTGCTGTAGGGGAATTGTGTATGGGTGCATGGGATTGGTATCTTGCAATCTGCACCAGAGATGCAAGTCCCACAGTACGACTTAGGTTGATCTAAGAAAGGTCTCCCTTGCTTGGCAATAAAAACCACATTTACCTCCCTTCTAGATAGTGGAATGTACGCCCAAGTGAAGCTCGCCCTAAGTGGACCAATTAGCGGATTAAGTATATCTTCTAGGCTGTGTTACAGCAGGGCCGACAAATCTGGTCGCCCCCGGGGCTTTGAAGGGAGCGAATGATTTAATGGCCCACCTGACCTTGTCAACGTCGAAGATAACACCCGACAGACTGTAACCACGTCTGGCTGGTGGTTCAGTACCCCCATCATGTTTCTAATGTTCTTATTATACTAAGTGAGCGCGTATCTGTATGTATCCGAGTGAGTCACTATTTGACTTGGCCCTGTTAAAGAGCCGTCTGACCTCCTTCCTTTGATTTGCCAGACCTTCGCTCCACCAGGGAACCTCTCGTTTCGCCTGATGGGGTCTTAGGACCGCACTATCATGGTAGGAGGTTAAAAGCACATCTTGAAGTTGTCTTGACGCCAATGCTATCTCCCCCGTGGAGTTTAAGCAGGCAGAAAGTTGGTTAACTTTCGAAGCCACTAAGGCTTTGTGCAGGTCCCGCTTGGCCTGTGAGATTAAACCTGATGTGCTGCTGATCTGAAAGAGTGACCTCATCGGTAATCCGCCAATTTTTTATGAAATCGGCCAAAGAACTGCTAACCAGTGTGAGGTCTAGTACCTCTTCCCTGATTGCGTTTATAAAAGTGGGCTTGCACCCTCTATTTGATACATCTAATTGACTAACAGAGACCGGATTGTGAAGTAGATGTTCGTTGGTTCTTGTAGGATGGGCTTGTGTTGTTTGAGTAGCCGGCAAGCTACTTTTTAAAGTGGTCTTACGTGCGCAGATCCGGTCTGCGCTTTTGGGACAGCCTTTGTAATTGGCTGAGTGATTTCCATGGCATTTGATACAAAATCTTTGTTGTATGGTCCACAAAGAATAGGTGTTGGGGTTCCGAATAAACATGTTTTTGACGTCTTTTGGGATTATGAACGTTCAGCACTTCGTGTCGCTTGACACTGTGGTCAGAGCGAATGTCTTCGACTATATCGGACGATGCTAAACGAATGACGATTTTGAATGGTTTGTCTTTCTTCAGTTGAAAGTGAAAGCTTTCACAGTGAGAAAAGGCAAGGAAAGCAACAATTTTACGTAAGGTGGGCCATTGGAAAAGATTTTGGTTAGCCCAGGGCCTGAGGTACGTGTGAAATAAGAGTCAGGCGGGACCACTTTATCCAGAGCTTCTTGAAATTGGTTGAGGTCAGTGACACCAGTGACAACGATGGGGCTTGGTTTGAAACTTTTAGGTCCCATATACTTCGGCTTTCAAAGTTTCATAATCGAAATCATCAAAGGGAACGTCGTAGACGTCCTCAAGAAAAGTAGCAAATCTGATTTGCGAGTGAGGTAACGCTCTTGAAGTAGAAATGTGTTTAATGAAAGGCTGGACGAAATGAGCGGACTTAGTAGGGGAGGAATTAGCTTTTCCTTTTTTACCGTCACATTGGCGGAGGTGTTGCCATTGGAGGGATTGAAGGTACCATGGCAGAGTACTTGTAAGGCCAACTGTTCTTCCTCGGTAATGCATGGCCTACGAGAGAGGGGGTCAGGCAATGGCAAATTATTCCAGACCGGTTTGAAAAGTGATTCTGCTGTTTATGGATTATCCCAAAAAATATATAAATAAATTCTCTATAAGAGCCAGAGTCAGACTGGGATAAAAGTTTATTTTTTTTACAAACAGTTTTTGGTTTCGGGAATTTAATGAGAAAATATAAAATTTCGTTATTCTCAAAAGCTTTTATTTGTGCTACCTCGAGGATATCGGCTACACTAACATTTGTGGGATGTTCATTGAGTTTTTTTATTTGTTTATGTCGATGTCGTGTAAAATGACGGGCCTGATCAATGTGATTGAAAGCATTACATTTTCTAAGCTTGTAATGATTATTCAAATTTTTGCTAGTAT
The DNA here is from genome assembly GCA_035041545.1 of Drosophila colorata. Classification (NCBI taxonomy): domain Eukaryota; kingdom Metazoa; phylum Arthropoda; class Insecta; order Diptera; family Drosophilidae; genus Drosophila; species Drosophila colorata. The sequence continues at coordinate 73,616 of JAWNLD010000160.1, forward strand.
TGTTTCGAACGAGTGGTCAGAGTCCGGTTCTTCTGTCTTGTTTATTTAGTTCAGAGTTTGTGTTAATTCGTTGAGGCGGTTCTGGACTTTAGAGTTGATTTCAATTTGCCTATTTTCCGATTCTATAAGCTGACTTTGTTTAAATCTTATCTGTCCCAACCATCGAAATACAGGGTCCCTGCTCCTACTTTTAGTGCTGATCCTAAAAAATTTATGCTACGTGAGTGTCTGTGGCTTATTTATACTGTGTCAATAAGTGTGTCAATGTGTCGAGGTCTGTAGGATCGATCCTCCTCCTGTGTTCCTTTTGGAAGGAGTTTTTTTTTTTGTGTCTCATAGGCGTAGGTCTCGTAATATATCACGTTGATTGAATGCCCTAAGTAGCCGTAACCGTCCCGAATTGAAACGCCCCCGTCCACTACAGGTATGTAGTCTGCATGTGAATAGTCGTTCAGTTTTGTTTTTGCGGTGGTTAGCGCAATTGGTAACAATATTAAAAGCTGTCTAAGCCTGAATGAATCCTTTCTGAGGAGGTCGTCACATCAACTTCTAGTTACCTTTACCATTACATTTAATTTACATAATTGTATAAAACAGTTATATTTTGATACCCTAAATTGTAAACACATTACTGTAAACCCTTAAGCCGCTCGCGAAGAGCTTTTTGTTATTCAGGCACTCTCTGCCTACTAATTTGGAGATAATTAAAGCATTGCATATTGGATATTGAAAGCTAGCAAACGTGTTTTTGATTGCTTATCCAATATACTCTGCACTGGGCAGAGTCCAAACATTTGGCGACCGTGACAGGACACTGCACTCGGCATGTCCCACCAACTTTATTGCTCAAAAGGAACGCATCGTTAGATTCTCTGCAACAACACCATCGTGGAGCAGTTCGAACAATCATCATCATTATAATTATCTTCATCATCAACGTTCTAGCAATATAATCGATTTCGACATCTGAGTCTTCAAAACCGATGGACACTAGCAATCGCAAAGAACACTTGCAACGCTTATACCTACGCTATCGTAGGGGAATCTTACACACTTGCATGTGTAAAAAAAAGAGGAATTAAAAAATAAAGCTCATTAGCCGTGTAAGTGAACGATTCTCTGTATAGAGCTTTAGAATTGCAAGTTGAGCTTTACAATTCGATAGCTGAGCTTGCGCTAAAGCATTACCAACATAACTATTGTTGAGCAATAACTAAAGTCCACTATCACTACTTCACCCATCGTGGTTTGCTTATGCTTTAAAAATACCAGACACAACAGATTCTCAGTTTTTTACTCTAAGGCAATTTAGAAATGCACAGAAAAATATTCTTAATTTTAAACTTCGCATTGAAGCACAGAAAGACATCGGTACTCTTTATTGTCAGTCTTAGATTCTTGAGTCTTATTTTAAACAGATTCTGCAAACTCAAACGCAAATTGAACGGCTAGAATCAACAGATAAAACCCGTGACGAAATAGAAGCGATATATATTCAAACAAAGGCAGTTATTATAAGACGGTTTAGACGTTTCCTTAATGCATTGTCAGGTTCAAGTGGTCATCACAATCGATTACCATCACTTAAATTACCTAAATTCGATGGTAAATACGCTAAATATAAAATATGCATAACTGCTTTCGGAGCGATGGTACATGATGATCATTCAATATCAGCTGTTGACAACTTCAACTATCTCTTGAGCTGTCTATTAGGTCCTGCTCTTAGTATAGTTACAACCTTCCAAGTGTCTGAAGAGAACTATCCAAAAGCTGTGAACCAATTGAAAGAACGTTACGATAAGAATGTTCTTATTTTTGTAGATGTTTGATGTTCCATCTGATTCGGCCACTCTTCGCACAATCTTAGATATTGTTGCTGCACTACTGGGTTTAATTCAGTGGTGGATTCCGACACAAGGCCGGCCTATGATCGAGTCCAAAAGTATGAAAAACTGCCAGCCTGGGATGAATGCTATTGAACACTCAGTCGCCATTGTAAATTTTTAGAGATTAGCATAAAACATCCATCTCATGAAAAAACACATATGAAAGACAAGCCAAATCAAAGCAAAAGATCGTTTGTTATTTCCCAAAGTAGTTACCCAAATGCATAGCTACTGATCAAACCTCGGTAGTTGTCCATCCTTTACATCACTCACTTTTGCTGAGAAATATCAATTTTTCAAACAAATGCCACTTTGTATCAACTGTCAAATGTTCAACCAAATCTTGATGACCTTCTCACCGGTGCCGACTCTGTTGAAAAGCTGCAAGTTAAGACTACACTGTACTCTCAAAAGCGGGATCGGAGTTTGCTAAAAGGAATACTGCCAGTTTGCCGGTTAATCGTGTTACCGCTAAACGAACAGTAGTATCTGTTACTGCCCGTCTATATGATCTACTTGGACTTGTATCTCCACTAGTTATACGATGCGAAATCTTTGGGCAAGAGCTATATTTACAGGGTCTAGGTTGGGATGATGTACCTCCTAATGAATTGGAGACTCAATGGAATGCAATCGAATTGGATTGGCTAAACTTAAATAGCATTGATATACCGAGATTTGTAAATTTGTCATTAAAACATGCATGTGACATACATAGATTTTTAGATGCATCTGAGCGTGCGTATGAAATCAAGAAATCAAATCAAAATCAAGAGTTGCGCCTATTAGGGTTATTTCGCTGCCTCGCTTAGAATTATTCTCTGCCTCTCTACTCTGTAAAACGTGGTCTAAAATCAAACACAAAATTGAACCATTCGTTAATAACATTTTCTTTTGGACAGATTCCAATATGGTTTTGCATTGATTCGAAATGCACTCTTCAAGGCTGCACCATTTTCTAGCTAATCGTACATCGGAAATGAAAACCATCGCACCTAATGTCACATGGAGACACAGGGAAGGATAGCCCAGCGGACCTAGTATCTAGCTTGACAGCTAATGATCTCCAAGGAACTATTTGGTTTACTGGACCAAAATTTTTGTCTTCCGAAGCATCCCACTGGCAGAGCTGGAACAGCGGAAAGCAGTAGTTCTGAAATGTGGTGGTAGTGGCACCGAGGGAAATAAGAATGAGCAGCTCATCGATGGCAGCTTAATTGGCTACATAATTAATAAATGCTCAAATGCGAATCATTGCCGAGTTGCGAGTTCTTAACAGAATAAAGGCACAATTGAATTATATTGTAGATGACGCGCTTCACACATCAGCTATTGAATTGAGGCAGACATTCATGTTCATCGTTTTCTGTATTCAGCAAGAAACTTATAGCAATCAAATTAGCTGAAGGCTCAAAAGGTTCTTCCACCTGCATTTCAGGAGCTTACCCCTTTTCTCGCAGATGTTAATTTTAGTTGGCGAACTGTAACCACTCTGCGTGTTTCTGGCAGACTAGCGAAGGCACCGATAGCATTTAATGCAAAATTTCCTCTTTTATTTCTAAAAAGGCATAGTTTCACATTTAGTTTTGTCGAGTCGACCTCTGCGATCCATTTCTTATCGCATATGAAGTAAAAGTCCTTATAAGACGTACACGGCATTATTTGTCTGCTTTCCGTCAAAGGCTGTTCATGTTGAGGTCATTTCTGACTTGCCCTCTAATAACTATATTCTTTGTTTAAAGCGCTTTATTGGAAGTAGAGGTGTCCCACAACGCATTTATTGCGACAAGGCTAATAACTTTGTGGGCGCTCAGGCCAACTACGAATCAAACTTGAACACGTTCAGCAGCAATATGGGCTTCCAGTGTCAATTCATCCCTCTTCGCGCACCACATTTTGGCGGATTGTGGGAGGGTGTCCTCAAATGAAGACCCTTCTCATCAAGTAATTAACGAATATGAATTTTATCTATGAAGAATTGCAAACTGTGGCAATTGAAGCTGAAGCGATTCTAAACTCGTGACCAATTGCTGCTTTAAGTGAAGATTCAACTCCGGGGTACTTGTTAATCGGATCAGTGATGGCGCTAACTGAACCTACAATTGACGACAGCAGGACATCTCACTTGACGTGTTAACAGCGCGTCATCTATTTAAAGCAACGCTTCTGGGAGTTGTGGAGACGCGATTATTTGCGTACCTTGCAAGTGCGTTCCAAGAGGCTTAGTCCAAAGTCCAACATCGAACCAAACCAAGTTGTTCTTATTCATGAGGACAATTTACCACCCTATCAATGGCTATTGGGACGGATTATCAGTACTCACGTCGGCACAGACGGACGTGTCAGAGTGGCTGACTTAAGGACCAAAAGGGGAACTATTCGTCGACCCATTTGTAAACTAGCTCAGTTACCAAAGCCAATTGATTAAGTGAAAGAATTTTGGACCTTTCACCGGGCGGAGTATGTCCGAGGAGGTCATCACATCAACTTCTAGTTACCTTTACCGTTACATTTAATTTATATAATTGTATAAAACAGTTGTATTTTGATACCCTAAATTGTGAACACATGTAAACACTTAAGCCGCTCGCGAAGAGCTTTTTGTTGTTCAGGCACTCTCTGCCTACTAATTTGGAGATAATTAAAGCATTGCATATTGGATACTGAAAGCTAGCAAACGTGTTTTTGATTGCTAATTCGATATACTCTGCACTGGGCAGAATCCAAACAAATCTTAAAAATTTTTAAAAATGATTAAAACCTGAAAGTTAAAAATATCTATAACGGATTACCTAAAGTTGTCCTAACGGACCACCCTCCCTTTTATAAGAACCATCGTGCCAAGGTCGGCATTGACCGTTTCTTCAGAACATAATGGTGGTCCGTTGTCGTTAGTTTGTTCTCAGCCATACTTGTGCACCTGCTTGAAATTCCATGTGTGATCATCTTTTTTTACCCGCTCCAGCGTCTTGTTTTGGGCTCTTTGTATTTGCTCCTTAACTTGAGATTCTAACTCTATTGGAGCTGAGTGTATTATTTCTATTGGTTTTCTGTTTGTGACTGAGTGAATTATTCTGTTATATGCAATAGCTTTTCTAATTTTAAACAACGGGCTATTTCCGCGAGGGTTCTTTGAAATATTTCCACTTGCCTGTTTGACGTGCTATGTACGGGAGGTGCGTTGGAGAATTGTATATCGAAATTATTTGTCAGAATAGCTCGGATGTTTTCGGAGTTTAATGACCTCTAGTTTTCGCAGTAAATTGTTTTTTTTTTCATGGGAAAACATTTACCAAGTGTTACAATGGAATTCCTAAGCCAGCGATCGCTCGTAAGTTTTTTAGGTGGACTACAGCGAATTTTGAGAATTTGACGGTACACATCAAGAAATATTATTTGTCGGTGGAAAAATATCGACATGCAAAGCTCCCCTGTGAATGAAGGTATGGGAGTCTTGGCTAAGGCTTGTTTAACCGGGTGACGGTTATATTTTTCCTTGAACAGATTTTGCAGTTTGCAGTAATTTCTGACAAATCCCAGATATTCCATTATTTTTGAAAAACTCGGATTGTTCCTGAGCAGTTCTCATGCTTGCGTCAAATAGACTTTTAAGGACCTAATCAGTTTGTTTGATGTGGTCTTCCTTATTCTCTGAGAATATGTTTATTACATCCACATAGACTCAACAAGTCTTCCCAATTTGCTCCCGTAGCACGTCATCGATCGCCCTTTGGAATATGTTTGGTACATTTTTCAGCCCAAACGGAAATCTACAGAATTCGCATTTCCCGTTGCTTACTTAAAAAGCGGTCTTCTCTCAATCTTTCTCCGCCAACTCAATCAGGTGAAAACCTGAAGAAAGGCTCAGTATTGTAAAATACTGGGATTCACCCATATCTGATGGTATTTCGGCAAATGGTGGGTAAAGCATATTTGTCATCTACGATTCTTATACCCTAAACGCATTGAAAATGGGTAAAAAGGTTGTAATGGTTTTGTACAAATGTATGTAACAGGCAGAAGGAAGCATCTCCGACACCATAAAATATATATATTCTTGATCAGGACGGCGAACTGAGTTTTAGCCATGTCCGTCTGTGTGAACGCAGCGATCTCGGAAAATACAAAAGTTAGAGACCTAAACTTTTCAACTTTAGATTCTCCTAATCCATACTCAGTACAAGCTTATCATTTTTTTTTCGATATCTTGCTCCATTTCATTATTATCGATAAAAAATCGATTTTTAGACTTGGTTATCTTCGCATATCTCGCACCAAATTTGGTTTAATATGCGCGTAAAGGATAGGCGGATGGATTAGGAGAATCTAAAGTTGAATCTCAGTTCATCGTCCTGATCAAGAGTATATATATTTTATGCCTTATTGTGCCATCTGCGAGAAGTCATTTAACTTCCGCATTGACAAAATCCGCTACGTTCATTGGGAATGGGTATAGTTTAGAATATACCGGTTCCCCGTCTGTGCAGATTGTGGCTACAGTGTTTATATTATATGGCAAGCACTCGTTGCGGTCCGAAAATGCCCATGATCTTTGTTTGATCATTGTATAAAAGATTTCCCATACGGGAGAGGGTACCTCGTCATCATTAATTTTTATAAAGTTCACATTGTGGCATTTCATAAATTGGATTAGCTCGGAACCGTGATCATGCTCAATCATGTTTTAGTGAGCTCGATATTTACATTAACTTGTTTTAACAAATCGAGGCCGTTAATGCCGTCGAAGTCTTTTAAGTGTTGCAGAATGAAAAAATAAGATTTAACATTAAATAAATCAATAGGACACCTCTGCTTTATTGTTTTATGACTGTGTATTGACTTTGCTTGGAATTTTTTTCAGACTGGCGCAAAGTGCACCAGCCCTGGAAACGGGTTAATATAATTTTTGGAAGCCCTGTTGTCCATAAGAAGTTTTATGGTTTGCCCTGGTACTATTCTTGTAGTGAAGGGTAGCAGGGATGCGCTTCTTAAACATATTAGTTCCTACATTGGACAAATCGTCTTGGTTCCCAGTGATTGTCGCGTGGGCTACTGATTCATACCTCTCCCTTTTCTCTTCCTAAGTCGTATGGTTAATTCTCTGCATGGATTGGCCTGATGCTGGTTTTCTAAAATCTTGTCTCGGCTCTCGGCAGCACGACGACGTATCTATTTCCATGGGCTCGGGGCCTTGGTTACTATTATTTTTCTGATTAAAAATGCGTTGTTCTGAGCTACCGGATTGTTGTGGCTGGATATTGACTGGATTGTTGGTCGAATTGTTACTATTAGCTTGGCCTTTACTGAAGTGCGGCTTTTTTCCTTGGTAATTGCCATTGTAAACGCCATTTCTGGGGCCGTTGGCTGCCAGGCTTATGATTTTTTTCTTGATTGTATTTGGCATAGTATGCCGTTTTCAGTTTGCTTACTTCTGAATCCTGCGCAAGGGCCAAGGTCGTTGGCAAGTCTTTTAGTAGGGCTGGGAAAACCGCTACCCTAAGTGATTTCTTGAGTCCGGAGACAAATGTTTGCAGAGCTTCACTATATGTTTCATTCAAGACTGTTTCCGCTGCTGGGTGGTATGACATGCGAGTCTTATTTGTAAGAAGAGTACTTTTTTTTCGATTTCGTCATAATAGTTGAGTAAGGGCTTCTCGCCCTACCTCAATGTCCTCAGCTCTTGTTGAATGACACACACTAGTGTCTTGTCAGCATATGTGAAATCTAATTGCGCGATGATCGCGTCGAAGTTGAGGACAGTGTTATAAGAAGCTAATGTTGTGTTTGCAGAACTTCTTACTTTGGCTGGTAATGTTTAGAGCTGCCATTGGCTTGAAAATTTCGTAGTCATCAATTGCTGCCTGTCGCCAAGAGACATTGTCTTCCTGTTTACCGTCAAATTCAGGAATATATTTTACAATATCGATGAACCCCTAAATTGCACTTGATGCCCTTGTTTCCTTTGATAAACCTCTACCTGCGGGTCCTTTACTAAATTTATGTGATCTGTGATTGATTTTATTTCTTCTTTAACAGTTGTTGTTTGTTGTTCAATAGCTGCTAATTTAGCTTTAAAGAGTGTTGACAGAGGTGTAAGCGCGGAGTTCACCGCCGCATCTATTAGAGCAACAATATCTTGTGTGTTCATTTTGATCTTCCTAGCACTAGATTTAATGTTTTCATCCCTGCTATCGTAGGTAGTCGAGGATCTCTACAAATATATGAAACAAATCATTTTAATTTTATTCATACACTTTTTTTTTTTTTTAACTGAACTAGGCCGGTGAATAATAAATTTTTAAAAATTGATTTATGTTTGTTCAATGAACGACTCACTTACATATTTCAATCTACTTTGCGATTTGTGAATGCGGCCCTGTGTTCTTCCCCGCAATAGCTGGAACTCCGCTCCTGTGTCCTTACCGCAGTTTTTATTGTTGTTTTTTATATACCCTTAACCCATTGAAAATGGGTTCCACTTACTTCTGTCTGTATGAACGCGTCGATTTCAGAGACTACAAGAGTTAGAGAACTGAACTTGGACCTTTTAGATTCGTATATACCATACGCAGTCAAGTTTATTTCAAATGATCGAAAACTTGCCTCGTTTTCTCATAATCAGTGTTTATCGGTTTTTTTACACGGTTTATCGAGCATATCGTAAAAACTATGAGAGCTAGAGCTGCTCTTGTTACGTCCTGAAAATTTCATTTCGATCCTATTCTTAGTTTAAAAGTTATTTAAGAATTAACTCTTCATAGTGGGGGCCAAGCGCAGCTGCTTGAGCATATCTCAGAAACAATAAGAGTACTATAAATGTAATGTAGTTCAATAAGAATGCATTAAAACAAATTTCATCAATATCGGTTAAGAATCAGAGGGGTTGTTAAAGAAAATGTATTTGTAGTGGCAAGCGCCAAGCTCAGACGGTTTCTGCATGCCTGTACACACATACATACAATCATATATATACACATTCTTTTTGGAATTCTCAAGTGATTGGCTGTGCATGTGTGCTTCTAATCTCAGATTTTGCCGAAAGCCATTGAAATGCAACTGTAGCTCAGTGGTCGAGATGTTGCATGGTGCGTTATCAGACGCGGGTTCGAGTCTCGCTGGGTCAATGGAGTTTTTTTTTACTGTTTATTTAAATTTTTATTTTATTATATTTTTTAAACTTAACACACCAAGTGCAACTTAATGCTGGGACATCGGCGATTTGAAATATTCTGGAGCAACAAAATGGGGAAAATTTGGTATTTGGCATGCGCACTCTGAAAAAGCATTCGCAGATCAACTGCAACAAATATTTGAAAGATATAGTTTTCTACTTTGTGAAAATTTTGCGAGAAATTTCACAACTATGTCATACTAAAATTTGCCTGCAACGATTTATTTATAATATTAATTTTTTTTATTTTATTTCACTTAGTGCGGCTGTGCTGTCGTGAGTATGAATGCAGAGGGGTTTAATTAAATGCATGTATCGACAGCTCGCCGCCGGGTTCAAGGCACTCCCGACTAGAGCATTTTACTTGTTATTGCTCGTTCAGTGTTCTGGCACTGGTGTTATATTTTTTATGTTTGTGGTTTTTTACTTTTTTGGGTAAAAAGGGTATAATGGTTTTGTGGAAATGTATGTAACAGGCAGAAGGAGGCATCTCCTACCCCATAATGTATAAAAATTCTTGATCAGGACGACGAGCTGAGTCGATTTAGCTATGTCCGACTGTACGTCCGTCCGTCTGTCCGTCTGTATGAACGCAGCGATCTCGGAATCTACAAAAGCTAGAAACCTAAACTAAAAGACTGTAGATACTTCTAATCCATACGCATTACAAGTTTATCATTTTTTTTCAATATCTTGCTCTGTTTCATTTTTATCGATAAAAATAGATTTTAAGACTTGGTTTTCTTGGCATAGCTCGGAGACTGTAAAGGCCATCAAATTAGTCAATTCAGTTAAGTATGTTCTCGTAAAGGATACACAAAATTTTATTATTTCGGATTTTGGATACCTCCCCCCATTCGCTCGCCTTATAAAAAAAACGCAAATCAAATACTACAGACTTGCGCTTTGGTTTGTACATATATTTTAATGCTCTTATTAAACACCGAAAATTTCAATTTCAAATAAGACCTGAAACGATCATACCCTTAGTTTAGAAGTTATTCAATAATTAATTTTCCATAGTGGGGCCAAGCCCAGCCGATGTGTAAAGTGCGCCGCTTGGTGCGTGCGTTTGTGTGTGTGGGTATGTGTGTGTGGGTATGTGTGACTTTGTAAATGTATGTATGAATGCAAAGTATGTATGAACCGCTGTTTTCAGGGTATCTCTTAGTCGGGGGCACCCGACTAGAGCCATCTTTCTTGTTTTTTTTTTTTGATAATTTCGTAGATTATGAGAGCAAGAGACTGCAAATTTTGTTGAGATGAATATTTTAATAAACTGTAGCATTTAAAGAGTCTATTTTGCAGAAATCATTAAGATCGGTGAAGAAATACAGAAGTTTTTAAAGAAAACGTGTGGTAAAATTTGACAAATCTGACAAGCCTCTTGATAGCAAGGAAGAGAGGTAAAGTTTGGTTCTTAAGTTCGTTCATACCATACGCAGAACAAATTTATTTCGAAATATCCATAGCCCGTCCAGTTTTTTTATGTTCGACATTTATCGATTTTTTTTACCAGGTTATTTGAACATACCTCAAAAACTATAAGAGCTAGAGCCATTAAATTTGCTTTAATATGTTCTCGTAAAAGATACGCAGATTATGAAAGTTTCGGATTTTGAATACCTTCACCTATTTTCCCCTATCAAAAAAAAACATTTGTAATTGCAAGTACAGCCACAATTCTTACGACTTAGGGTGTTCGTCAATATATAAATGTAATGTAGTTCAATAAGATTGCATTGTTAAAGAAAATGTATTTGTATTTTGGCAAACCACGTGGTGGCAAGCGCCTAGCGCAGACGTTTTCTGCATTCATACATTCATATGTATATGCACACTCATATGAGTGAGCTCTTTTTCGAATTCTAATGCGATTGTTTGAGCATGTCTGCTATATTCATAGCTCAGATTGTGACAAAGACAATTATAATGATGCTGTTGCTCGGTGGTAGAGATATTGCCTGGCGGGCTATCAGACGCGAGTTCGAATCACGCTGTATCAACGGAGTTTTCGTCCTGTTTAGTTTTTTTAACTTTACACACTTATTTAACTATTTCCTAATATATACTATTTTGTTAAAATTTTGCGAGAAATTTCCGAACTACGCCATACTAAAATTTGACTGAAAATATTAAAAGCGAGAGCAAAGTGCGAGCATTCATTTTTATTATTTTTTTTATTTTATTTTACTAAGTGTGGCTGTAGTGTCGTGTGTACGAATGCAGAGGGTTTAATTAAAGTATGTAACGATAGCCCGCCGCTGGGTTCAGCGTATCTCCTAGTCGGGCATTCCCGACTTGGCTTACTTGCTATTGTTTGTTGTTATTGTTTTTCCATGAGAAAAGAGCTTGGAATGGGTGCTTGGCTATCTGAAAAGATATTTATGGAGGCTCCTCTTATCCCCTTGTCAAGAATATGTCTCGAGCAGGACTCAATGGCGTGGATCTCAGATTGAAAAACACTGAACCAACTACCCATTCCAATCGAGATTTTGGTGTTGGGTCCTGTGATCCGTGCACCAACCCTTGATTAGTTTTTGATCTAGCTGTGAACCACTGCAGGCTCATGCGATCAAAACAAGGGTTGCCATCATCCTATACCCTACGGTCTGGAAAAAGAGTCCTAAATTTCGCCCCGAAGAAAAGTTCCATTGTCTTAAGATGCGTTCTGTCGCAGACCCCTAAGCCAGGAATAGTTTTTACTAGACTACCATGACTTATGTCTGCTGCTAGTAACATATTTGTGAGTTTGAACCTCAGAAGGCTCCAAGAAGCTACCTTCTTTATGTGCAAATGCAGCAATTCGGTGATAGTTAAGCTGAACTTTCCGGAGACAATTATTGCCAGGTCATCTGCATACCGTTGAATATTGTTGCCTAGCTCCGATAGTTTCACCAGCAGCTCATCTATCACTACGGTCCAAAGAAAGGAAGACAGGTCCCCGACCTGTGGACCTCGGATGCAGACAGTGATGGCGTCCAGTGAAGATCTAATGTCTCTATGCATAACCATTCTCTCTATCCAAGTAATGAGAAGGAGTCAACCCCCCTATATGCTAACGCCCTGGTTATTGACTGATATCCCGTGTTATCGAAGGCCCCTTCGACATCTAGGAATGAGCACAAAGCAATTTCCTTTGCCTCGAATGCCTTTTCAATCTTACTGTCTATCTGATGTAGAGTGACATCTGTCGATCTGCCTTTGATGCGGGCGAACTATATATGGTGCAGCGGATTGGATATGCAATCGGATATGCAAAATATGCAGTAGGCGTTCTGCAGTCTTAAGCAGAAAGAATGTAAGGCTAAATGGTCTTTACGACTTAGGTTGATCCAAGGGACGGCTCCCTTGCTTGCTTGGAATAAAAACCACATTTACCTCCCTTCAAGATAGCGGAATGTACCCCAAGTGAAGCTCGCCCTAAGTGGACCAATTAGTGGATTAAGTGTATTTTCAGGGCCGGGAAAATCTGGTCGCCCCCCGGGACTTTGAAGGGAGCGAATGATTTAATGGCCCACCTGACCTTGCGTGGAAGATAACACCCGACAGATTGTAACCACGTCTAGCTGGTGGTTCAGTACCCCCATCATTACATGGCTTTTCCGGGTTTATAACAGAACCAGGGAAATCCACCTGAAGCAGTAGCTCTAGCGTTTCCCGTCGATCCTGTGAGTAAGAACCATCTGTTCCTTTTAGGAGCCCCACACCATAAGACGACCCTCTGGCCAATACCTCTTGCAATCTCGCTGCATCTGGAAATGACTCCACACTTTCGCAGTAGGTGCGCGAGGTATCGCGCTTGGCGCTTCTAATGTTGTTATTATATTAAGAGAGCGCGCATCTGTATGTGTCCCATGAGTCTCTATTTGACTTGGCCCTGTTAAAGAGCCGTCTGACCTCCTTCCTTTGATTTGCCAGGCCTTCGCTCCACCAGGGAACCTCACGTTTCGCCTGATGGAGTCTTAGGGCCGTACTATCATGGTAGAAGGTAAAAAGCACATCTTGAAGTTGTCTTGACGCCAATGCTATCTCCCCCGTGGAGTTAATGCAGGCAGAAAGTTGGTCAACTTTCGAAGCCACTAATGCTTTGTGCAGGTCACAATTTGTTTTCTTTGGGTTAAAAGAATTGGACAGGAGTTCCGCTTGGCCCTGTGATTAAACCGGTAATCCGCCAATTTATAATGAAATCGGACAAAGAACTGCTACCCAGAGTAAGGTCTGGTATCTCTTCCCTGATAGCGTTTATAAAAGTGGGTTTGCACCTTCTATTTGATACATTTAATTGACTACAAAAAATATAGTCAAGAAGGCACTCACTGCTTTTGTTGTCATCACTGCGACCACATATAGTGTGATGGGCGTTGGCGTCACTGCCAATGACCAGGTGTTTGTTTTTACTTCGGCAGAAGTCGACGAGCCGCTGAATCTCCGTCGGTGCGTCGTCGGTTTCGCCAGGGAAATATGCAGACGCCACTACAATTTCCTTCGCTCCTTCTTCCGTAGCCACCTCAAGGGTTGACTAAACTCGGTCCCTGACGATAAAGTTTGTTAGAGAGAAGTGCCTTACGCTTTAATCCAGAAGGATATCTGCGCGAGGCACTCCAACCAATCGGTCATATAACAACTAACATGAGCCGCAACTTAATCCTCGGACCTGGCTACCAATCAACCATGGTTCTTGGAGGAGAGCCAGGTTGATGTTTTGCTCGACGAAAATCCTGCACATGTTGGTCGACGCTCCTTAATTGTGCTCATTTCTCCTTTGCGGAGTGTTGAACAAGGCAACCGCTTTTAACTTGTCGGGATTCGTTCCCACGAACACCCTTCGGTAGCTTGGACGCTTTGTACCTCATTGTACTTTGCGCCTTGCTAGCTGCCAGTCGCTGCTGCTGCGGTCCCGGTTTACTTGTGCTCGAGATCCGTCCGCGGACCACTCCCCTAACGAGACCAGCGGCTCTGCTAGATAAGGCGACCACGACCACGGCAAAGCTGCCGCACCGGAAACCTGATCAGAGGTCGAATCATAAGCAGGTCCAGCAGCCAAGCTTGAGGAGGGACCCGAGCCAGGTTCCGGGTATGTTGCTGGGGCAGTAGCAGCCGACAACGGGACTGTTACTGTAGCGTCATTCGTAGAGGTCCCGACGCTGCTCTTTTCCTTAAGTGCCGAGTTCTTAAGGATTAGTCTGGTCCTGCCAAAACAGTATCAGACTTTTTCGCCGCACTTAATGAGCGACTGCAGCGACTCATCATCCACCATGCTGACAAAAAGCAGCATGGCGCCACTCGTGGTCCGCTGCTCTACCCTCCATTGGCTGGTGCTGAAATCATTCTGGGCACCTATGTGAGCCAGAAGCGTCTCGGTGGGCAGCTCCAGGCTGTTGGCGAAGTTAGCTCGGATGATGTGCGATTCAGAGACCGATGCCTCTATTGGACTCTGCCGGGACAAGCTCCAATTCTGTATCCAAGGAAGTTGGTGGTCTTCCCCGATGACAACCAACATCACCGCTTGGGAGGGTGGAGGCCGTCAGCCGTACAGCTGCAGTGCCTGGGGTGATGCCATTTGAGCCGAATTAGACTCACTGTTTTTTTGGTAAATTTGGTTCATTTTGAATCCCACGAGTGAACGGGAAGGGGATAGAACACTTTCGTTTAGACTAAAGCTAAATAATTACTTAGGATTATGTGAACAAACACAATATAAACAAGGTGGATATAGTCGGTATTGCCCGAATGGGCGATACCATGAACACCGCGGCGAGCTGTCGTTATATACATTGAAAGCTCTTTGCATTCATATAAATATTCATAAAGTCACACAAACATACCCACATAAACGCCTATAGCAAGCTGCGCACTTTACACATCGGATGCGCTTACCCCACTATGGAAAATGAAATACATCTAAACTCAAAATATGATGAACTTTTCAGTGCCTAGTAAGAGCATCCAAATCTGTACCAAATCAAAGCACAAGTCTTGTACTTGATTTGCGTTTTTTGATATGGGGGCGAATGGGGAGATCCAAAATTCGAAAGATTCATAATCTGCGTATCTTTTACGAGAACATATTAAAATAAGTTTGCTGGCTTATAGTCTCCGAGACATGTCAAGAAAACCATGTCTTAAAATCGACTTTTATCGATAATAATGAAACGGAGCCAGTTATCGAAAAAAAAATTATAAACAAAGAGGCTTAACAATAATGAGGTTGTGTTCGATATTTATCGATTTTAGGAAAACGGTTACGGTTATCGATCATTTGATATAAACTTGATCTGCGTATGCGATGGATGAGTCCATATCCGAAAAGTTGAAGCCTCTAACTCTTATAGTTTCCGAGATCGACGTTGTCATACAGATGGACGGACAGATGGACAGAAGAACTGACGGACATGGCTACATCGACTCGGCTGTTGATCTTGATCAAGAATATATACACTTTATGGTGACGGAGATACCTCCTTCTGTCTATTACGTACATGTGCACAAAACCATTTAACCCTTTTTACCCATTTTCAATGTGTTCAGGGTGTAATAAGTTAGATGGCTCTAGTCAGGTGTGCCCGACTAGGAGATACCCTTAGCCCAGCGGCGAGCTGTCGTTACATTAATTTAAAGCTCTTTGCATTCATACACTCGTTCACAAAGTCACACATACACACACACACACACAACTGCACGCCACACTATGGAAAATTAATTCTTTAATAACTTCTAACCTCATTATCATTATGCAATTTTCAGTGCTCAATAAGTACATCCAAAGCTATGTACAAGCCAAAGCGCAATTCTGTAGGACCTGCTTTTTTAAAATGTTTTTCATATAGGGGGCGCTTGGGGGCAGGTATCCAAAATCCGAAAAATTCATTATCTGCGTATCCTTAACGAGCACAGATTAAACCTAATTTGGTGACGCTAGCTCTTATATGCCAAGAAAACCAAGTCTTTAAATCGATTTTTTTTCGATAATAATGAAATGGACCAAGATATCGAGAAAAAGTATAAACTTGTTCTGCATATGGCTTAGATGAACCTATAGTCGAAAAGTTTAGGTTTCTAGCTATTGTAGTTTCCGAGATCGCTACGTTCATACAGACGGACGGACGTACGAATAGACGGGCATGGCTAGATAGACTCAGCTCGTCGTCCTGATCAGGAATATATGTAATATGTAATATATGGGGTCGGAGATGCCTCCTTCTGTTACATACATCTGCACAAAACCATTTTACCCTTTTTACCCATTTTCAATGGGTTCAGGGTATAATAATACTGAGATGAGTAACGCCCATACATTTGAAATCAAGACAATATTTCCAGTGTGGCTTCTCAAGTGGCATTTCGCTCTTCAAACGTCACGCCAGCCGATCATCTCTTCGTTATCCAAAAGCCATACAATTAATGCCAAAGTCGATGCAATGAAATCAGTCGCCAGTCATCCTTATTCTACATTGAGTGAAAAGCTTTTAACGTTCCGTTGACGCTAAACGTTTTTGCTAACTGATTTTTTATGAAACAATTTATTCTTTGCTTTATTAAACCACCAATAACAAGTAAGAACATTGCAGTCGGGCAAAGCCGACTGCGCAATAGTCATTCACGGTCTTAATTACTATTGGTTTTTTTTTTTGGAAAAATATTTAGATTTTTGTAATTTGTGGAAGGGAGGAAGTTGGCGTAGTCGAAATTTTTGCAGCTTTATATTTAATTTGGTGGTATATTAAATTTGGTGACTCTAGCTAACATTTGTGGGAGATATGGATTTTCGCGGCTCAGCCGTCCCAAGATATATGGATTTGATCGATTTGTTAGGGTCCCAGCGGTCGTATCCAAAACATTTTTTTCGATCGTTAGAGGAGATCATTAGTAATCTGATGTACTACTGATGTAGCTAGCTTTACAACCGAGGGAAATATTTCCATTTTATCCATTTGTCACGCCCCCAGTGGGGATAGTCAAACTTTTTTTGGGTGATCTTGCGAGGATGCCACGATGTCCGTCATGCAGTCCGTCCTACTTTCCATCTGTCCGTCTGTCCGGATGAATGTAACTTTTTTTTTGGCGCTATTGAAACTAGGGAATTGAAACTTGGAATATATACTTGTAGTTACCTGCTTCAGACAAAGTGTTAAGATCTTTCTGCCACGCCCACTAGTAGGCTGGCAAATCGATAACATGTCAATACACCTCAAATCGCAAATCGATAATAATTAATTTTAGAGTTAGAGTCAACAAATTTTAAAGGTAGATTGCAGATCACCTCTTTTACTGGGGACGAAGCATTTCGATATAATCGATGTATCTCCGTCTTTTCCATAGATAGAGACATCCCTTTGATATTCATTGGCTGGTGCTGAAATCGTTCTAGGCACCTATGTGCTCCAGAACCGTCTCGTTGGGCAGCTCCAATCTGTTGGCGAAGTAACCTCGGATGATGTGCGCCCGGCGGAACTGGCTTTCCTCCAACTGCTCAACTTCGAGCGCTGTCGACTCTGAATGAGTATTTTTCGGTTTCTTTGTTAGACCGAGCTCCGGAAACTTTGAGTCTGAGCAGCCCCTTTTGACCTTGGCGGCAGCGGGGGCTTCTTTGCAGCTTTCAGAGCAGCTGCTATGGATACCTTCGGCGATAGCTGCCTTGAGCAGCTTCTTTTCATGATTTGTCATTTTAATGAAGGCGATCTTAGCGTAGATCTTAAATGTAGACGTGCTACCTCAGCGCCTGCCTCTGTTAGACCAGATCTCTGAAAGGTCTCACTGGATGCTTAGTCGAGATCGGTGAGTGTGACGTCAGAGTCCGATTCAGAGAAAAATGCAGGGACAAACCCCAACTCTTTATCCAAGGAAGTTGCTGGTCTTTCCGGATCCTCCCCTTGGTGATCGACATCACCGCTCGGGAGGGTGGATGCAGGAAGCCGTACAGCTGCTGTGCCGGACATATGCTCATCCGTGCCCGAAGCCTGAATCCTGAGGTGGTGCTATTTGAGCTGCATCAGACTCATTATTTATTTAAATATTTTGGTTAATTCTGAATCTCGCGAATGAACGAGAAAGGGAGTTCGCACGCGGCATACCCCGTCTACCGCGGGAGGTCGAAAAATAAAACTGGAGGGCGACAGATATCCAGACTCCGCATACTAACGGCCGAGCACCCTCTCGGTGATGAATGCTTCGGCATATGCCACCTTGGATTGGGGTAATTTCCTGAAGAGTTGTTTTCTTTTTGCCCGCCTACCATTAGTCAGCACCATTGGCAGAGACATGACCATGCCAAAGATCTGCTCCCAGCCAGCCTTACGAGGAGAGTATAGTCGCACTTCACAGTGTATGCAAATATGGTGCGTATTATTCAAGTAATAATTACACGTTAGTCCCCTTGCACACCAGTTGGCTGACGGCCTGGGCTATAATAATAAATATCAAAACTAAACACATTTTGACAAAGTAAAATTATCAAGAGTAATCCAAAAAAAAACTTGTTTGATATTAATCAAAAACACCTCTATATAAGGTAACAATCTAGAGACGAAAGCACATTCTCGCCCCAAAACTTCTGATATAAAATTTTGTGACAAAAGATATTCAATTTAATATATGGTAAATTCTAAATTATAAAAAAAAAAATAGTAGGACCTTCGGTACTTTGCGTCTGTCTGCATGAACGCGTCGATATTAAAGACTACAAGGGCTAGAGAGGTAAACTTGGATGTCAACCTTGCTCTTCGGTCGTGACCCCGACGGCACCTTTTTGCAGTTGCCTCGAGCCTGGATGCCGGTTATGGACTCCTCGGCGTGTGCCAACTTACGCACCCTAATCCCAACGACGCCCCCTAAGTGCTCAATCGCTCTTCCATCCGAGTCCGAGTTGGGATTGCACCGACATTCGCAGCCACCGGCATGGATCGGATGCTAGCTCGGAACAGATTATTTTATGTTTTCGGACTCTGCTCTGAGACAATCTTTCCCGGCTCGCTGTAAGTTTGGGACGGCATAGTGTACGTGGGCTGCGCGCTCCGCGAATACTCGAGGCTTTCACGTCTCCCACCGTCATACTCCACAGCCATCTGAGTTAGCTGGGATAACGAATAGAAGTCATGCCTCGGTATAGACAATTTATATTCGGGAGCGGTGTTCTCGTACACCCTATATAATTTCCCAATAGGAGCTTATCCCGCGTGGTGCATCAATGCTCTTATTTCTATCAAGAAATCTTTGATTCCTTCCCCCTTCCGCTGACGACTGTTTCGGATCTCATCCTCCAGTCTTTCAAAAAACCGAGGGGTCAGAAAGAAACCTGAAAACCTCGTCTTGAACTCCGCCGAAGAGACATCTCGCAAGCGACTCGTCATGAACCACCTCGCGGCCTTGTCGGTGTGAACCTCGTTCATCGTTCGAGGCAGCCGGTCTAGGTTGATCTCGTATGAAATAGCACGTTCCTCGATCGCCTCCACGAACGATAGTGGGTTGGTGACTCCGTCAAACCGTAGGCCCAATTTTCTGACCTGTTCTCGGATGATTGGTTTCTATACCAGGCCTCGGAGCGGAACACTGGGTCTCCCCAGTGGGATTCGCGCAGCCTCGTCGAATTCTCGAAGCGCCATCGCTGGCCTTGGGACGGTGGCTACTATCCCAGTCCGTTGTTGGGACACTTAGTCTAAAACTCGGGACGTCCAATGAAGGGCACTTGGTCGACTACCGGGCTTCTACGTCGTCGCTTCCGAGTCGGGCTCGGTTCAGGTTCCGGCGTGCCTGCCGCTGCCAGCAGCTCGGTAAGCTTGGCGTATTGGGCTTCCAAACGGGTCCTTATTTGTGGTTGGATGCGACCCTTTGGCTACGAAATTAGCAATTCGCTTCCGCAAATCTCCTACGCATCCCTCTTTGCTCAACTCTAATTCGAGAGCGATCGCCTCTGTGTAGCCGGAGGTGTAGCCCAAGGGTTCTTGCACTCACCGTTGTCCATGTTAAAATTGTTACCTCTAGAGGGCTTTCGGTGTTTCTCAACCCACTTGCCGCCATGCTTTGGGCGCGTATTTTGGAATTTCCGTCTCTATACCTTTGTTTCCCTTTTGTATACCCTGAAACCATTGAAAATGGGTAATAAGGGTATAATGGATTTGTGCAAGTATATGTAACAGGCGGATGGAGGCATCTCCGGTCCGATAAAGTATATATATTCTTGATCAGCATCACTAGCTGAGTCGATCTAGGCATGTCCATCTGTCTTTCTGTCCATCTGTCTATCTGTCCATCTGTATAAACGCGTCGTTTTTAAAGACTACAAAGGCTAAAGAGCTAAACTTGGAATTTTCAGATTCATATCACTGCGGACTGTAATCTGCGCTAGGGGCGAAACACGACGCAGTGTGCAAAAGCGGCTAGCAATATATACGTCAACTTTTAAAGATTTGCTACGATAATCCGATTAGATCGGGTGATATACCGATCTAAAGGTATCGTTAAAACTAGAAAAACATAGCTCAACATGTGATAGCTTATCTGGTTCATGAGATATATAGCTGTAAGCGTTGTAAGCGAAAACATTTACATTTTTAGAGCTGATGGGGCCGGTGGGGACTTACAGAAATTTGTGCAGGCATTTTTTCGAATACGCGTCGAGAGGTACCTCACTTATTCAAATCCGATAACTCGTTCAATAGTTATTAAGAAAATAAATTTATTGTGTGTTTTCGAAAAGTTAATGTTAATTTCGGTATAAATTTTCGCGTATAATAGCGTTGAGATGGCTTTATGGAGCTTTTTAGGCTTGTTCCCTATCATGAAACAAGAAACTTTTGTTCTACGACTTTTGGAAAAACCCGCTAGTTTGGTGGGAAATCCGCTAATATTGACAACCCCACAGTTTCCAAACCATAGAAGATATAAGCATGTTCTATATAAGGTTTGAAAGGTATTTTCAGTAGCTTTTAGGCGTACCTTGGCGTTGTTCTTAGGTACGCATGTAAAAAGTTACAGGTGAAAAAAGTTCACATTGCACATTTTAATAATTTAAAAGAAAACGGCCACTACGATTTTGATAAATGCTTAATACGTTTTAGCACTAAGCATACAATACATAGACGCGTCAAATCGACAAAAAGTGGTTGCAAATATTTCTGTACTCGTGGAACCCCACCTCGCACTTGCACTCAATTTTGACGACCAAAGCGAGTGAGATCGCTTAAAGCGCGAGCTAAACTCAGAACCTCATGAGCGAAATTATGCTGTCCTGTTCAAACTCACTGCTTAGCATTGTGATTTAATCTCGCTCACTCGGCATGGTGGTGCTTAGAATTCTCGTAGAGCCCTGAGCATCGCTATGGCAATGAAATGTATGTACGAATGTGTGAACGCACAAGCAGCTACCTCTCAAATTCAAATTTTTCTATTTTCGGCCGCATGACTTCCCTTTCGAATAGAGACAAATGTGAAATATTTAAAGGGTTTGCCAATTCGGCAAGATCTCTTAGTTACTATGTTTGCAAAAACCGTTTCTCGGGACGAGCATACACGCACACTCACTCTTTTTTGTTTATGTATAAGCTTATGTTTTCTTGGCCGCCTTTGCGATATGATATGCGGAAGAAGTGAGCCGACAAAACAAATTGCTCTAAGGCTGCTGGCATTTGTTACCTATGCCAGATCTGCGACACGCATTCATGCATTCATATGTTTTGGCACTTGTAGTTGCGATTGTACTTGCACTGCAGCCCCTAAAGAATTTCAGTTTATGTTTATGTATATAATAAATATGCGAAATCTTCTATGTCCTTATATATTTATTATGTAATCATAAATCAAATATTTGAAAATTGCATCACCGGCAAATAATACGCAAACAAAACACAAGCTCCTACAAAAATGCTTATACAAATTAGGGGTTTTTTTTCCTTTTATGGTCTTTTAAAAAAGACAGTTGATTTGTAGTGCTATTTTAGAGCTAAATTACAATGATAAAGACAGCTTAGGCTAAAACTATAACTCTGCTTCTGCCGCTGTTGTCGCTGTTGCCGCTGTTGTTGTTGCTGTCCCATCCGTTGTAACTTGACTAAGAAAGCGCTAGAATGCGCTGGCGCAGCGCACGTGGCAAAAGTGCATGCATCGAGGCCGTGATTGCATGGGCTCGTGTGCTTGCAGTTTTGGTCAACTTCAACTTTAACTCCTCCGCCTTTAAACGCGTACGTCCTCGGACGCGATGTAAAAGCGTTTTTGGTTTGGAGCTTCCACAACTTCTACAGTGATCTGATGTACTATAGCGAAAAACTTTCGTCTTGTCGAGTATCCAACAATCCGGATTATTAGTGTCATTAATATTGCAGATGTTGTGAAATTAATTATAGTGCTGTTGTATTTCTCCAGAGTTTAAAATTTTTGACTGTTATTGATGTTAGCATTTGTAGTGATACAAACCTCGTCAGCTTCTGTTTTTCCTTGCAATAACTTGGGATAGGGGTGCTGTTGCCTCTGCGAACATTTTCCTATTACAAATGGTCTTATCGTTATGGGATTCGCAGGAGTCTTTTATTGCATATATTATTTGCCCACATTTAACAATATTCTGATGTTTTATTTTGTTTATTATATTTGATTTCTGAATGGGCTTTAATAACATAGCAGTACATACTTCACTCGCAATTAACGGTATGTTAATTATGTAGAGCATGCTCCTGCCATTTTGTTGCTATTTTAATTTGTGCAAATTCTAATAATTCTTCGGCATTTAAAACATATTCCTTTCTTTTTCCAAAATTTGTTCTACTGTTTTTACTTCTAATTCCGACAATATTTCTGATTTCACCGTATCTGTCTTTGCCCAATCTATTGCATGAACTAGATTTGTTATATCGTCTTTGAAAATTTGAAGCTTGAATTTAAATATTGCAATTTTTTCTTCGTTAAAATTTCTGTTTTCTTTAGCTAATTGAATTATCTCGTTAGTGACTCCGCTTATCTCGTTTATTTTATTTTGTATAAGCTTTTTTATAACAACTTGTTTATTATTATTCTTTAGTTGCTTATTCATTTCGGTTACTAGAACTTCGTTATCGCTGTGGTCCAGCGAACCGGCCAACCATTTCCAGGCTGTTTCTAACGCGTTTTTTGCTCTTGCCGCTCTTTGGGAGGGTTTGAGCCTACGTAGATAATTTTTTCAATGTTTTGATCTCGTATTTTAGCAATGGGATTTCTTGGTTTTGCTTTCACTGTAGAGTGCACTGATTGATTATATAACTGTACCGACTTGAAAATTAATTCTTCAACGTTTGTTGTACCCTCGTCTTTTTTATACATTTCATAATTTCGGTTAATGTTGAATGAAATCTTTCAACCTGTCCGTTGCTAGTAGATGTATATGGCGGCGTCATGTAGATTGTGACCTTTAGCTAATTTTGCAGCAGAAATTTTATGGATGACGCGCTCAAAGCTATTACATTATCCATGACGACTAATTTTGGCATACCGAATGCTATCATGATTTCATGCAACGGGTGTTTTAGGTCTTCAGCTGCCTTTGATTTAAGTATATTAATTTGGGCATATTTTGAACATTTGTCTATGGCAGTGAGTGCTAAGTTCTTTTGTGTTATGAACAGATCGATGTGTATGATCTGACCAGGGTAGGAAGGAATTGGTGTTGTCTGTATTTCTCCCCGTGTTGATTGGCTATCATATTTAGTTTCTTTGCATGTTTCACATGCTTTTGTAAATGCTTCTATTTTCTTTTTCATACTTGGGAAAAAAAATCAACTTAAGATCTGTTTCTTGTTTTCTATGGAGTTCCTATGAGGTCTGATATGTTCTTTCGCTAGTATATTGTTTTGTTCGTTTTCGTCTGTCACGGCTACTACTTGTTTCTGAGTGTATCTGACTTTATAAGAACTGAAATGTAGGGGAAATATGTTTTGTATTTTACCCATAATACCTTCCGCGGTAAACAAACCGTTCACAATTTTCGGATCAAGTCTTTGCTTTAAAATTTCTATAAGGTGTTTAGATTGGCACTTCCATAACGGGTATTAGATTTTGTGAAGAGCTCTCGTCACTATGTTTAGTGGCACTGGTGCTATTTTTTTGTTGATCGATGGGATTTCTCGACAATGCATCCGCAACTACGTTGGATATTCCAGGTTTATACCTGAGCTCGTGATTGAACTCTTTGAGGTAACTTTTCCACCTCTTGAGCTTACCAATATTGTTCTTAGTACTAAGAGCAAAGGTCAAAGGTTGGCGTCGATAAGTATGACCACCTTAGCGGTACCGTATAGGTACATCCGCCAAGCTCTGAAGTGCCCAAACTATGGCCAACATCTCTTTTTTGTTTGCGGCATAATTTTCTTCGCCTTTCGAAAGGTGCGGGAAATGAAAGTAATCGGTCTACCATTCTGCTCGAGTACTGCTCCAATGGCAAAGTTCGAAGCATCAGTCGTTGACTGGAATTCCTTGTTAAAGATAGGGCATACCAAGATCACGTCTTGTGAGGCTAACGTTCGTTTATTTGAATGAGTCCAAGGCCTTATTATCTATTGTAATTTTTATTCTACCCGAAACGTTTTTTGACAGTCTCCCGTTTTCTCCCCTGAGGAGGGTAGTAAGGGGTTTGGCTATTTTGGCGTAGTCTCATATGAATCTACGATAATAACTCAACAAACCCAGAAAAGATCGTAGATCTTTCAACGTTTTAGGCACAGGGAAAGCTTCAATGGCTTTCACCTTTTCGCTATTGGTTTTAATACCATTTTTCAAAATAGTGAAGCCCAAGAAATCGACTTCGGTCTTGAAAAACTCGCAATTGTCGATTTGGATTTTCATATTGGCTTTACCTCAGGTCATGCAAACCTTTTCTAGGTGTTCACCGTGTTCTTCTTCGGACTGACTAAATACGATGATGTCGTCTATATATACATAGCATATCTTACCGATGTTGTCCATTAAAATATCATCTAAGGCCCTTTGAAATATGGATGGGGAATTCTTTAAACCTAAGGGCAGTCTAGTGATTTCGGCGAATGCCGTTTTCTCAATATCTCTCTCTTTGCGTGAGATCTGATGGAAACAACTCTTTAAATATAATATAATATATTTTAATAACTGAGAAATATTTATTTTCGCCCAATTGTGCTAATATTTCTCCGATTTCGGGTATTGGATATCGACCTGAAACTATCACGTCGTTCAGTTTTCTATAATCGATAACCACTCTGTACTTTTCTCCCCAGAGGCGTCACACTTTTCGGTTACCACCCGATATGGGTACATTATATGGTGACCGTGAAGGTCTGATAATGCGTCTCTCAGCAATTTTTGTACCTCTTTATCTATTTCCGTTTTCAGGGGTGCAGGGTATGGGTAATGTATACAGTACACCGGGGTGGCCGATGACGTTCTAATTTCTTCTTCTATCTTACTGGTATAAGTAAGCTTCATGTCAGGGTCAGCGCATACTTCCATACTTGCATGCGTTTCGGTTAATTGATTGGTAAATTTTTTCTGTGTTTCGGAAATGTTTTCTGTTCTAATTTTTATGGCATTAAACGCTTGCGTTTCTAGTTGTTTTATGTTAATGCGGTAATTTCCATTTATAATCAAAACGTCGTTTTTTAACGTCTATGACTGCATTCATCTGTTTCAAAGTATCGTTACCCAGAATGCCGTGAAAGGTTTTTAATATGGGTAACAGGAAAAATAGAATTGGTACGTCCATTAAACCAAAAAGGTTAAGGCGAGTATGACGGGTAATTTAGTTTGCCCACCGACGAGACTTGCGAAAAAAGGTTGTTCGTTAAGTTGCGGATAATCCGGACTGAATGTAATTTTGATTGAGATCCTGTATCAAATTCAGAATCTAATTGTCCTACCTTTCCCGCTATGCATTTAAAATATGAAGACAAGGAACTGTTTAGTCTAAAAAATAGACGACTCATCAATTGTGTAAGTCGCGGCCGGCGGTCGTTTTCCAGTCAAGTCGTTGTTTTGCGGTTTGTTCATGTAATTTATGTGCTTCGACCTAATGGACTGATCGATGTCCATGGGTGTCGGTCTAGGTTCAGGTTTCTGCGCCTGTGGCCGCGGTGGCGCTGGAAAATTTTGTCTATGCGGTGCAGACTATTGTGATACAGCATTTTGTTATATTGATATAAACCGCGTTTGCTCGGACTTGCGGTAGATAATACAACCTAGGGGCAAATTTTCTTGCTTGCCAAGCCATGTTCTGTACTGGGCTGTGTCCTTTATTTCTTGTCATTACCTGACCTTGGGGTTGTCTAAGTGGTAAGGGTAAGGGTAAGTTGTCT
The DNA here is from genome assembly GCA_035041545.1 of Drosophila colorata. Lineage (NCBI taxonomy): Eukaryota > Metazoa > Arthropoda > Insecta > Diptera > Drosophilidae > Drosophila > Drosophila colorata. Next base: position 99,961 of record JAWNLD010000160.1, read on the forward strand.
GAACTTCGGAACAAATGCATTTATATGCTTTTGGTTCTCTACCAATCCGCATAAATGAAATGCATAACTTAAGTCTCTTGGTTCTTTGATGGCTAGTAAACTGGGTAATTCGCCGTTAAGTCCGCGTACAAAAGTGTCCAGGGCTTTACTCGATAATTTTAAGTCAGGGCTCTCACAGTTTCTGGAGATTCTTCCTGTGAACTGGTCTGGTTGAGTATTAAGGACAGCTGATGATATACTGCCTGATAAAACTCATTTATGCTCATTCGTCCTTGTGACAATGAGAACATTTGGTATTCGAGGGTCTTAAGGTCTCTCTTGTCAGCATAATTCGACGTCAGACACTTAGATATAGCCCTCCAGTTCATAGGAGCATTGTACGACTCCAATACTACATCAGCTTCGCCAACTATTTTATTTCGTACAGCTAAAGTGATTAGGTAATATTTGTAGGTATGTTCTTGCCCCTCGCAAATACCCATTATTCGCTCTACGTTCTTCCTCCATGAACTAAATGTGGTCCTGTCCCCTTAGAACTCCCTAATCAATCGTGTTATATCCGGAACTTTTTCATAGTCACTTTCATGCCCTGGCCTGGCAATTGGGATATCGGATAAAGTATCCAGGCTATCGGAAGCAAGCCCGCCTTATCAAATATCCTCCGTCAAGAGTTTATTTGATCAAGCTGACTATTATATTCCTAAGCTCGGGGCTAGGCGGGCTGGTTGTTTTTAAATTAATCACGTTTTTTTTTTTTTTCACAATCATGTTCGAGCGATCATGTTTGCTTTTGATAAGAGGCTATGAGATATTTAAAATAGTAGAGTATCTTAAGCTGTATGTAAAGGTTCTTAAAATATAAAATCCGTAGAGAGAGGTTGAATTAAAAAAGATGGGGTTAAGAAAAATCGTTGATTATTGTCGCAATTAAAAAAGAATTAAAATGTATAAATTCTAAATAGACAAACATAAAAACTAAAAAATAATTGTGTTGGAGGATAATAATATATAAAGTTTATTGCACCGATTAGCAATTTCTTATACTATGAGCAAAATAAAAGTTTTTTTATCCTAGATTGTTTTTCGTTTGTATGAAATTTGTATTCTTAATTTTTACATTTTTTCTCTTGTTCGATGTTTCTTTACTTACTTTCTCTTATGTTCTATATTTTTTCTTAAACACTATGCTTACAATACGATTAGCATTCCGGCGAATCTTCCACGATGGTCCTTTGGAATTTTTCCTTTTTGTCCAGTGACAACAGCGGTGCGGCAGGTGACTGGGGTTCCTTGGTGACACTTTGAACCGTGGTTCTCTGCGAACGGATACTACAGAGAATGACCGATCAAAGTTTAAGATCAGACGCGGTAAAGATAGTCTTTTACAAATTCGCACTCGCGCTGTGCCTCGTTTTGAGGCACATTTTCGAATTAATTTTTAATTACTTCTGCGCGTTGTGGCTACTTGTGAAACACTTGAGTTTCACGACGCATTATCCTTTTTTTCACCGGTCCCTGCTCGGGCACCAATTAAGGGATTCTTTCCTTTAATGGTCTTTTAAAAAGACCGTTTATTTGTAGTACTATTTTAGAACTAAATTACAATGATAAAGACAACTTATGGCAAAGCCAAAAATCTGCTACTGCCGCTGTCGCTGCAGCAACTGCCGCTGTTGTCGCTGTTGCCGCTGTTGTTGTTGCTTTCGGTTCCGTTGTAACTTAGCTAAGGAGTCCTATTCCATGGTGCACTCCCACGGTTGCGCCGTTTGGTAGAATGCGCTGACGCAGCGCACGTGGAAAAAGTGCATGCATCGAGGCCCTGATTGCATGGGCTCGTGTGAATGCATTTTTGGTCAACTTCGACTTTAATTTACATGAACAAAAATGAGTTAGTGTGCGTTTATGCTCGGCCCGAGAAACGGTTTTTGCAAACATACTAACGCTTGGGTAGCTTGACCATCACCAACGTTGAAAATTCTAAGAGATCTTGCCGAATTGGCAAACCCTTTAAATATTTCACATTTGTCTCTATTCGAAAGGGAAGTCATGCGGCCGAAAATTGAAAAATTTGAATTTGAGAGCTAGCTGCTTGTGCGTTGACACATTCGTACATACATTTCGTTGCCATAGCGATGCTCGGGGCTCTACGAGAATTCTAAGCACCACCATGCCGAGTGAGCGAGATTAAATCTCAATGATAAGCAGTGAGTTTGAACAGGACAGCATAATTTCGCTCATGAGGTTCTGAGTTTAGCTCGCGCTTTAAGCGATCTCACTCGCTTTGCGAGGTAGGGTTCCACGAGTACAGAAATATTTGCAACCACTTTTTTGTCGATTTGACGACTCTATGAATTGTATGCATAGTGATAAAAAATATATTTGGAATATATTCCTTGTTTAGTATATATATCCTACAATTGTCAAATTAGACGTTCAGACGTTTACTTTGGAAAATAACCAGTATTGCCAGTCAGTTTTAAGCTGTTTCTTTGTGCATAACTGATAGCGTAAGCCGATTTTGATTCACTTTAAAAAAATTTAAATTAGTTAATGGAATGGATTTTGATTTAGTCAAACATCTATTCTGTTTCAAGTTTGGCGCGAACAGCTGACTTTGATTTAAAGTTGTACCGGAAAACGTAAACAAACATACCAACTATTTTTTTTCTAACCAAAATTTAAATTTTATATGAAAAAATGTCAAAATAAAGTAAAAAATTGTGTTTGCTGTGTATTGTGTATTATTTATTATGTGTAGTGCTACCAGATAACTGATAGCGGACTTGTCAATCTGCTTTGTTTTGATTTTGTATGGAACAGCTGATTGTGTATGTTTACCAAAAGATGAAATCAAATAAAAATGTATTAAAAATCAGTTGATGGAATTATAAATTATAAACTCTTAGTGCAAAATACATGTTATAGAACACGCCTTACCATATCAATCTGTAATTAAGAATAGCATCTTTTCAAATGCTTCATTCTCTAATACTGGTTCGACGTTCCAATGTATGGAAATGTATGGAAGAAGCGAATGTCAGGCAGTGTTCAGTTAAGATCAGGGGTGTGCTCTGGTTTTGTTATTAGCCAAGTAATATGGGATCGACTCTTGATCGTGGTAATAGGGTATATTAATAAATATCAAATCTAAACATCTTTTGACAAAGTAGAACTGTCAAAGGTAATCCACAAAATGTATGATATCAAGCAAAAACACCTCTACACGAGGTAACGATCTAGGGACGAAAACACATTCCACCTCCAAAATTTTCTGATATCAAATTTTGTGACGGAGGATATTCAATTTAATATATGATTAATTCCAAATTATACATAAATGGTTGTTACATACATTTAATTAAACCCCTCAGCTTTCATACTTATTTTACTTAGTAAAATACACTACAATTGTGGCCTTCACAAATCGGTACAAGCTTAACTCACTTAGACCAATCAGAGTTGGGGATGTGAAAATACCACTATCCAAGGAAATCAAGTATCTGGGAGTCATCCTAGATCAAAGACTAAAATGGAAGTCTCTCACCGAACAAGTTATAAGGCCACTCTCGCTTAAACTAAGAATTTATAATTTATAATTCCGTCAACTGATTTTAATAAAATTTTCATTTGATTTAATTATTTGGTAAATATATTACGGCTAGAGTTTATATGAGACTAAAAAGCTATGCAGCTGAGTCGCAGGCAGCTGAACTTCAATACAAAGCATAATAGAGAAGAAAGTCCATTATTCTTATGAACGGACAACTATGTGCATATATATGTACTTCAAGTAAACGAATGGAAAATGATATAGTGGTGCTTATATACATAATTTCAACACTCCTTCTCAACGCTATATGTCAATCTTTACAGTTCAAAAACATTATTTTACACCTAGCAAATTAATACATTTAGCATGTTTAATCCTACTTAAATTCTTTGTTAATACATCTGCTAACATGTCTTCTGTGGGAACGTACTTTATCTCAACAACTTTATTTTTGTACATTTCCCTTACAAAATGGTACTCAATTTCAACGTGTTTGCTGCGGGAATGAAATTTAAAATTCTTAGCAGAGCATTGTGCGATTTGATTGTCACCATAAATCATTATGGTCGGCATCGGCCCGAAGCCCATTTCGCTGATAAGCTTTTTTAAGCAGCAGTAGCGAGAGCTACGTATTTCGCCACTGTAGTGCTGAGGGCGACTATGCTCTGCTTTTTCGACTCCCAAGAGATCGCTGCACCAGCCTATAAAAATGCCCAGCCACTAAAGGACTTGCGATCAGAACCATCGTCAGCCCAATCGGCGCTAGCAAAGCAATTAACAATGAACTGGACAACAATTGCCTTCGCACTTCGTTTGGAACTCCTAGAGGAATTGCATTTGGCTTGCAATCTTCCATACTATATTCTCTCAGCAGGCCTTCGATGTACTGCTTATAGCCTATGGAAACGCTACCAGTCTCGCCCACTCTTTCAATTTCCATACCCAGGAAATGCTGCAGCTCTCCGCCGTCTACCACGTCAACTTCATTTGATATGAGTCCTTTTATGCGGTCGATGTCTTCTTTTCTGGAACAAGCGAATAGTAAATCATCAACATATACAACAACTCTATTCAGGTATCCGTCAATTTTGCTAGTATAAATACAAGGCTCACTAGTACACGCAACAAACCCAATTTGCAATTGGATACCGTCTAGCTTCTTAGACCGTACAAGGATTTATGCAGCTTCAGTACGCGCTTCTAATGCTTTGCATCACCAAATTCTTCCGGTTGCCGCATATACACGATTTCATGGAGCTCGCTATTAAGGTACGCGGCCAAAACATCCATTTGATGCAGATGCATTCTATGCTTGACAGCCAACGCAATTACTAGCCTGATCGATTAGTACCACGCCACAGGAGAAAACATCTTGGCGTAATTGACCTCATACTGCTGTCCGCATCCTTTTGCGACCAACCTTGATTTAAAGCGCTCAACGTTGCCGTACTGGTCTCGTTTTACTGTGAAGACCCACTTTGATCCAATTGATTTTTCACCCTATGGAAGATCTACAAGGCTCCATGTTTTTATGTTCTGTAGGTGATCAAACTCCTTCTGCACCGAAGCTTTCCAGTTTTCAGCATAACTTGATTTCAGCGCTTCTTCAACGCTGATGGGCACCTCAATGTCATTTGCACTCATCACACTTAACATGTTATATTCTTTTTGAGGACGACCTGGCTTCCCAGTACGAATTGTGTTGGGTCTCCCTGGACCCCTCTTAGGACATTCTTAGCTTTTTTCGGTATTCCCGTCATCATTTGCATAACAGAGAAGAACGGACAACTATGTCCATATATATGTACATCAAGTAAACGAAAGGAAAATGATAGGGAGACATAGTGTGGTGCTTATATACATAATTTCAACAATACACAATCGCTGTTCCATATAAAACCAATACAAAGCGGAAGGGTGGCCAGTCCACTATGAGTTATCTGGGAAAACTCTACACAATAATAAATATTATAAAATATACAGCAAAGACAATTTTTAACTTTATTTTGACATTTTCCATATAAAATTAAAATTTTTATTAGTAAAATAAAATATTGGAATGTTTGTTTACGTTTTGCGGCACAACCTCAAATAAAAGTCAGCTGCTCGCGCCAAACTTCAAACAGAATATATGTTTGTTTGAAGCCTGTTAGTGTCACTTCCGGAGTACCACAGGAAGTCACCTTGGTCCGTTCTTATTCACATTGTTCATAAATGACTTCCACTCTGTGATAAGTCATTCTCGGGTGCTGATGTATGCCGATCACGTAAAACTTTGCCTGACGTCTTCTAATTTTCTATCTGGTCAAAGGTTGCAATCTGATTTTGACAGTTTTCAAACCTGGTGTCAAGTAAAAATCATAATTGCAGTAAGTGTAAATGAATGTATTTGTTATAGGCGAATGCCCTTCTTGAACAATTATTTTATTAATAGTAAGCAACTTGATCGTATTGAATCGGTTGATGATTTGGGTATCATTTTAGATACCAAGCTTAAGTTTGACAATCATATATCTTCTGCTGCTAATCGAGCCTTTGGTGTCCTCCGTTTCATTAAGCGATGGTCGAAAGAATTTGACGATCCCTACGCTACTAAAACTCTATATAATTCACTTGTTCGTCCAATTCAGTTTGGATCTTGTATTTGGTGTCCCCAATACAACGTTCATCAGGATAGAATTGAATCCGTATAAAAACAATTTCTGCTCTATCTTGGTAGACTTTTACTAATAAATCTTTCTCTCTTTCTGATCGGAGAACCATGCTGGGTGTAATCTTCTTACACAAATTAATTAACGGGCAAAATGATTCTTCCGAATTGATCAGCCAGATTAGTTTGAAGTTCCGAACAGAATTACTAGAAGCTTTTTACCGCTTTCTCTTCAAACCTGTAATAGTAACAATGCTAACCATAACCCATTTCGGATCTTATATTCCAACTATAACAATCTTTACCATATAATAACAACAAAAGTTTCTTGTTTCATGATAGGGAACGAGCCCACAAAGTCCCATAAAGCCATCTCAACGCTATCATACGCGAAAATTTCAACCGAAATTAACATTAACTTTTCAGAGACACACAAAAAATTTTATTTTTATTTTTAACTATTGAAAGGTTTAGGAAAGCCCCCACCATCTGCTCCAAAAATAAACATTTTTTCCGAATCGTTTTCAGCTATATATCTCATGAACCAAATGAGCTATCTCACGTTGAGCTATGTCTAGTTTTAACGATACCTTTCGATCGGTATATCACTCGATCTGATCGGACTATCATAGCAAAACTTAAGAAGTTCGCGTGTATATTGCTAGCCGCTTTTGCACATTAAGTCGTGCTTCGCCCCTAGCGCAGACTACCGTCTGCAGTGATTTGCCGATATTCTGAAATAATCTGAAATAAGGGTGGCGGTGTAAAAGTGAAAGATAAGCAGGTTTTGAGTTCGTACATTCGGATCACTTCGTCTCCGTCTTCGGGTCCATTCGCGCTGAAGTTACACGAAGCCTATGCCGAAGCTACGAACAGTGTCGGGTCGAAATACCGCGACACTACAAACTCCGTAGCTTGTAGTAAATTCTCCTGTGAAAATTACGCACAAACTACGAAATTCGGCCGGGACAAAACCCGCGGTCGAACAGATACTCAACTAACGGGCAGGCTGCCGCCGGTGTCTATGAACAGTGACGGGTTGAAACGCTGCGACACTACAAGCTACGGAGAAATATCGTACAATCTACAAAATTCGGCCGCGACGAAACTACCGGGACAGGCTTCCGCCGGTGTCTACGATAGTTTGTTCTTTGCTACGTAGCGAAGGATTTTCCACGACAAAGTCGGGAAAATTTTCGCTCGCGCTAACTACCAATTACGAAGGTTAGGATAAGGGGGATTAGCGGTGTTGCATTTACAAACAACAATGTAAATAAAATGATAGTTTGGTTAAGATTCTGATTTGGTTTATTACAACTTTAAACTCTACCTATTTAACGCTGCTGCAATGCTCTACTTATCTTCGTACTCACACAATTTCACTTCACTGTCGTACTATAATTCCAATCTCCGTCACCTTTCGCTCTTTTGCGCTGCACGCGTCTGTCTCTTCACGTCTCACGATCGCGCGTCTGTTCGTTTCGCTTTCCCGATACTAATTAATTCGGTCACTCTCGCTTTCAAAGCTTTCGGTCCTCGTGAACCCTTTTTTACCACGGAGCCAGTAAAGCTGGGCCCGAGGATCGTCCGCAGCTCCTCTACTCAAGGTCTCCAATCGTTGCACAACTGTTTGCCTCCTTAATTATAATTTATCGTACTCTTTTCATCGTGCGCTCCATGCGTCTTTTATATAACTTTCCATGTAATCAAAAACACTAAACAATATATTCACTTACATACTAAGAAATAACAATTTAAATTTGTATATTATTTTATTTAAATTTATTTTTATTATTTTTTTTTATTTATTTGTATATTATTTTTTATTTATTTTTTAAATTTAACACACTTATTGGTCCAAGTGCAACTTAATGCTGGGATATCGGCGATTTGAAATATTCTGGAGCACCAAAATGGGGGAAAATGGTATTTGGCATACACATTCTCAAAAAGCTTTCGCAGATCAACTGTAACCAACATTTGAAAGATATACTTGTAGTTTCATATTTTGTGAAAATTTTGTGAGCAATTTCACAACTACGGCATACTAAAATTTGCCTGCAAATATAACAAACGAGCGCAAAGCGGGAGCAATAATATTTATTAATTTTTAATTTTTTTTTTCACTAATTGCGGCAGTGGTGTCGTGTATATGAATGCAGAGGGTTTAATTAAATGTATGTAACGACAGCTCGACGCTGGGTTCAGGGTATCTCATAATCGCGACCTCCCGACTAAAGCCATCTTTCTTGTTTTTACCAAGCTTTTATTGATCTTAAATTTAAATTATATTTTTTTAGTTTAACAAGCACGGGACCTTTTGGAGGAAGCTGTCAAGTTCATGGACCATTGCCGCAACTTACGCACTCTAGCTCAGATGATTTGACAGCTGTTCCTGATTTAGATATTGGAAATTCCGGAATAAAAAGTCCAATATTAAACAACCCTGCCTTTTCTCATTCAAAATGTCCACCTCGAGTTCATCGCAGTTGCTTTTGTGTACGTTTCATAGCAGAGCATACTAAAATGCAGGAGGATTCGACAAAAGTAATCAAACATTAATATTACGATAGAAAATATTTATCATAACAAATTGTTTCTTTTTATAAAAGGTTAAAGAAGATTGGAAATATGTCGCAATGGTGTTGGATAGACTCTTTCTTTGGATATTTACATTGGCTGTTCTGGCGGGCACAGCTGGAATAATTTTGCAAGCACCAACATTGTACGATGATCGGATTCCAATAATCGAGCAAAAAGATTTGGAGTTTTCAGGAACTTCAGCCGGGCGCTGTAGACCTGCGCAATAGCGTTTTATTTCGAATACAACCTTCAAATTATTAAATTGACCATTCGTGGATTTTCATTTGCTTTATTTATTATTATTATATTCTTTTAAAGCGCCACCAATTTAATACCCAAAAAATTAAATATTTTTAATTCACCCTCCATCCAAAAAAAATTTAAGATATTTAGAATACCGAATCAATTCAAACTATGATGGAAAAACAAAAACACTTGATTTGAACACTTATAAATTAAAAGATTTAATTTATAAAAGCATGATCGAAAATATTAGTCTGAAGCATCAAAGACCTAAGCACGGCCATAAAAGTAAAAAACCAGTACAGTTAAAACTATTTAAAGCTCAACTTGTATTACATATTATAAACAGTGTAGAATCAAAACTCATTTCTATATTTATATAATTTTAAAATAAACATGGTACACATAAAATTAGTATACGCTGCTTTTTATAAAATGGTAGAAAGGTATCCATAAGTAGTGGTAATATGTGTGACAGACAGAATGACAGAATCATAACGGCAAACCAAAAAAACATTGTCAGTTTGTCACGGTTAGAGACAATGCCTCGCGTTTAGGTTCTGCGCGTTAACCTGGTTTTATACGTCAATAAACTTAGTTTTTGGTTCAAACATTGGGCAATATAAATTTAAAAGTTGAATTTTATATTTACTATTTTATTTTCATTTGTATACTCGTTCACAAAGTGAAAAGAGTATATTGGCTTTGTGCAATGTCTGTCCGTATGAACGCAATTTTTTCACCGCTATTGAAGCTAGACTTGAAATTTTGAATATATACTCTTATTACCCGTCACGTGTTCAGTTTTATAGCTACGCCCGGGGCGTGGCAATTTGATAAATTTTTAATTTTAAATATTTAGTCGTCTCAGTTTTAAAGCTAGATGCATATAATTTTCAGACAGATTACTGATGACCTCCTCTAAAAATCGCTCAAAAAATTGTTTGGCAATGTCGACTGGGCGTGGCAAATCGATCAGATCGATATATCTTGGAGGCGGGTAAGCCGCGAAAATTCATATCTCTCACAATTTCAGAGCTTGAATCACCAAACTTTGCAGACAGTGTTCGGATGACCTTGTCTAAAGATCAAGCCGGCAAATGTATTTGTAAGAATATTTATTAAGACTGTTTTCGGTCGCACAGTGAACGAGTATTGCGCAGTCGGTTAAAACGCGACTGCAACGTAGTCACTTGTTTTTTTTTGTTTTTGTTTTTGTTTATGTTTTTTAATTTATCATAATGCAAATAATAGTGACCGCTAACAATGGCAGCCTAAATTGCAAGAATTAGTTCTCGTTGACATGGAAATCATCCAAAATAATTTACAACATTGAGAACAATACTATATCGTTCTTTTATTCGGTTTTGTTCGTTTCCAACTAGATGGAATGTCTGTTTTCGAATTTTTATTAAGGCCCCCACTGAGGTAATCAAGCAATAAACATTTTAGGTGCTGAAATTGTCCATTTTACTGAAAATAAATCAAACCATTTTAATTCAGGTTTTGGTTGGATAGATTTTTAAGGAAACTGTTTAAATTGAAAGTTTGTTTAATGATTTAAATAATATTGGAACTTCTGGCTTAAACTGGTTCGGCTCGCAAGCGGTTTGAAGCCTTAATCAGAATGATCTGGGTCGAAAGACAGGCTGTCTGACCTGGCCAGATGTACTTGCCTGTCATTGCCAAAAACAAATACACCTATATATAGAGGTCACTAATGCATCCTTCCAGTAACAGACACTTACACAATTTTTGTATACAGTCTTACTCGTTTGACGAGGTGAAAAAAAATGACTCCGAACATCGTAACTTAGTACTTTGCAGCTTTTTATGCAATGTAAAAATTAACATTCTATATCACTTAACAATTAATCATTCGTTGTCAAAATGTTGGCTGAACAACATATGCAATATATATTCTAGGTACTAAGCGTTTAAAATAGCAAGCACCTCTGTTTCTTCCGCTTTATATAAAAGCGAAGTCAAATCTAATGTCACGTCAATGCGCCTTCCAATATAATTGCACTGAAAGTACCCATCGTTTTAACCCATCGTTTTCACCAAGCCTATGAACTTAATTTTTTTAATGACACTGGTTAAATACACTTACAAGCAATCGCAATTTAACAAGAAAAAAGTACTATTGTTAAAGAAGCCCAAATTTGAAATCCCGTTAACTTACTAGGAATATAGAACATTAAAAATATAGAACATTAATTTGTACTTACTTAGCTAAACTATAGATTTCAGGCTACGTCCCCAAGGATATCCTTGACATCCCGGAAACCCCCAGCGCCCCACACAAAAAATTGATCTCCCACAGTTATAGAGCTAGAGTCCCCAAATTTTACAGGTAGCTTACTGATTACCCCCTTTAAAGATCGGTACTAATGACCTCTCAAGATCGCACAACAATTTTTTGGTTATGCCCACTATGGTTGTAAATCATCAATTAAATCGATAAATGGAAACGTGGGAAGGGGATGGCTGAGGGGTGCTCTGGTGGGCGTGGCTATTGCGTTCATCCGGACAGAAGGACAAATGGACGGACAGCATGACGGAATCACAACATATTTTTTACATTTCATGAACGAGTGTAAAAATTTTAGTGTCAAAAGAATACGCTTAATCGAAAGGATGTCCTGGTTGAATTTTTGTTTGCTGGGTCGCATTTTCGTCAAATTTTCAATTAAATTAACTTTCAACTTTTTTGTCCTTATTTACTTTATAAAAAAAAAAGTTTAATTTTAATAAAAAAAATATTTGTTGCCAAAAATCATGTAGTGCAACCCCGAAGGCATAGTATGTCTCGAATTCTCGTGGAACCCCGATCACTCGTATGTAAGCATGTGCACACAACCCGAGCAATGCAAATAATATATAAATATGTGAATGCATAAGCAGGAATTCGCTCAAATTCAAATTTTTATATTTTTGGCCGCACGGGTTCGCTTTTGCTTGAGGACTAAGGTGAAATATTTAAAAGGTTTGCCACATCAAGATCTCTTAGAATTTTCATCATTGATTGCTGGTGAGGGTCCCTAAGCAAAAGGTTTTTCAGAAAGAGCACGCACTTATTTTTATACCCTGAACCCATTAAAAATGAAAATAGGTAAAAAGGCTATAATGCTTTTTTACAACTGTATGTAACAGGCAAAAGGAACCATATATGGTATATATATTCTGATCAGAACGACAAGCTGAGTCGATTTAGCCATGTTCGTCTGTCCGTCTGTATGAACGCAGCGATCTACAAATTCTCCTAAGCCATACACAGAAGTTTATCAAGTTTCTTCAAGTGTGTTTGTGTGTGTATGTGTCTTTTCGTATGTTTGTAAGAAGGCAAGCAGGTTGAGATGTGCGTAACGACAGAACGCCGCAAGGTTTAGGTTGATTGATTATTGATGACCTCCTTTAAATATATCTCTTTATATATCTTGTGGGCAAGTAACCCGGGAAAATCCATATCTCCCACAATTGTAGAGCTAGAATAACCAAATTTGGCAGACAGTTTTCGGATGACCTACTCCAAAGATCGTGGCAAAAGTTTCGGTCATGCCTGCTCCCGCCTCCTTTGCAGTCGGGCTTAACCGACTGCGCCATATTCGCTCACGGTCTTAAATATTATTATTATATTGGAATTTTGTAACTTTAAAATAGTTCAGCTCTATATTTAGAGGAGGTTATCGATTTGCCACGACCTGCGTGCGTGTATCCAGGAGGTTATTAGTAATATGATTTATCGACTTTATTGATTTGCCACACCCCATGTGGGCGTAAATAAAAAATTTGTTCTTCGATCTCTAGAGAAGGTTATTAGTATTCGATTTTATCGATTAAAAATAAAATTTGGCGGTGTAAGCAATACAATAAAATATATTTGTTTAATTTTTGTTTTCGGTGCCACTTGTTCAAAATTATAAATTAGGATCCTATTACAGCTAAATATACCAAAATTTTGTGCACGGGCTTAACCCGTTATTCACTTTTAAATCGATTAAGCTTTGCGTATGGTGAAATAAACTAAATCATCACTCAACAAAAGTCAGAACAAAAATTCAAAAACGTAATGTTACAGCTTTACCGCAAAATAAAGTGTCATTAAGAGACTGGTTAGTTACAGCATTATAATTTTGTTGCCCAAAATTTATTTGTAATCGTATATGTATATAAGTACGTACATACACACATCCGACGAACTCACTCGAACTCTAATGGAGTACTACTAACTGTATGCAATATATGTACTTATATGTTGAATAGTTTACATTAGCTTACAAAATGTGAAATAGAAAGTTAACATTAAAATTAATAAGATAAATGTTAGTTAACAGTACATATTTGTTATTTAATAAAGTTGATATTTAAAAAAAATTCATTTAATTTGGCTTTACTTTAATTAATATTTTTTATCTGTCCCACTGAGTAACTGTTTGCTGAGTAACGCCCACTCAATGGAGCTACATGCATTCGGTGTTGCTATCCTGACTAAAATGGTGCAGGAAGCTTTTAAGTAAAACCACAGCTTATGAGCTACGTCAGACAAAAGTTGTCAGTTATCTGCTCTAATCACTCTGTCAGACCACTAACCAATAATATATGGGACATATTTATAGAACAATAATGTGTAGCGCTCAGGTCCCACAGCGACTGCGGTTTTGCTCGGGTCCTTATTTCGCTCACAATTTCAATCGCAGAAGGTCTTGGGCACAGGAGAAAATATTATTATTAATTGGCCTGACTAATGACCTTATATTACCTACGATAGTTCTGCGGCTCGAATTTATTTAAATGTTTGAGTACCTGCATTAATAATAAATATTAATAAACAAGATGCATGTTTGTATGTTAATTCCAATGTTGGCCTTGGGGCGAAACAACAAAGACGGAATATGAATCTTTATTGTGCACTTTCGTGCTCCTTTATACTCTTGATGTAGCGTAGATTGAACTCACTTAACCTTTGAAGGTAAGGTAAACTCTTTGTTGCCTGGTGATGTACATCAAAGTCACTGCTGTCGCCAATCTACTTGGGATGCCGCTGCGGTTGACAAACTCGAAGTAATTGATGTAAGCGCGGTTCTCGGAGGTTACGAGAAAGGTGTCGTTAACGGTGGTTGGCGCAGTAAACTTCAACCGTTGCCTGGCTTTCGTTGACGATGACTACCTTGTCGTTGACCTCTTCTATTGGCCTCAAGTGGCTTGCTCGCGACTCGCAGTGCGCCAGGCCTCTAGAATGCAGTGGTCTATCGATGTGTTTTTCTTGCGCTATAGGAGTACGTTTACAGTCTCAATTAGTCTGTTCAGTTATCCTATTGTCCGAGTGTTGATGTCAATTTGCCTATTGTTTGCCTCGATAAGATGGGCTTCCGAGTCGCGGCTATCAAATTTAGCTGCAAATGCTTCTAATCGGTTTCTAGAACTTACGCAAATGAGACTGTGGGAAGTAGTCAGCCCGCCCTTTGGTTTTTTCAATCGTACCTTTGTGTAGGGTCAAGCTTATACCCCTTTAATACCTCTCCATCCAATATCGGAATGTAGGTCGAGTGAGATTAGTCATTCAGTCGTGCTGTCGCCATTGCAAGTAGTAGTGATAGACCGAGTAGCATCCTGTAACTACAGTTCCCTAAAATCTATACGTCAAAGTGAACTACAAGTAACTGGATAAAATATGGAAATGTAAAAAAAAATATAAAATAAGTAGGAGTTGTCTGCATTATGTCGATCAGCCTCTTGTCTGTGGCCGAATGTAGGGTCCGGTTATACTTTACGGTTGCCTGTAACATTAGGTCGACCGTGTCGCCGATTTTTCTTTCTAACTTCATCACATGTCGCTATCTCTATGAACGTGCTGTGCAATCGTTCCACTTGACCATTAGAGGTACTGTGCAAAGGCGGCACGTTTACAATGTTCAAGTCACACCGATCTCTTAACAGTGACGTGATTGTCTCTGAATTAAAAGACTCTTCATTGTCACCGTAGACAGGTTTTACCTTTGGGAAAAGATTCGTTAACTGAAGGTAAGGAGAGGGTATGTATGTGATTGTCCTAGATGGTATCGGCTGAGCCACTGCGAGCTTAGAATATTTATCGACGAAAGTCAAAAAATATTTCCTCACCGTTGAGAAAATATCTATGTGTAGCATTTCGCCAACACATGATGGGACCGCAGATTCACCCAGTTTATGTTTTTTTGGGTTCCAATCATATTTTTATTTAGTGCAGACCTTGCAATTTGCCACGAATTCGTTGGCTAGCTTTGCCATTTTAGGAAAATAATAGTCGGATAAGATTTCTTTAACGTTTTCTTGTGTTGTTGCATACTCGTTAATGTTGGAAGGTCGCAGGCTTGACTTCCTCTTTGACATCATTGAGGATAAAAAGTCTATCCAGCAAGTGTATGGGTTTTTTCGCCAAAAATTATAGACATCCTTTTTAGAAAAAAACTTGTTTCCTCCAAAATAATTTGATAGCGAAAGCAATTTACAATTTACATATTGCCGAAAGTATGCACATTTTTGTTTAGTCTTGTTTCTGCCATGCATTAGCTCACTGTGAAAGGGCAATCGACCGATACTACGTTACCGAGTCACTTTCGTAGTTATAACACTCTTCTGAGTCAATTTCTGCGGCAGCTGAATCGGCTAAGTCATTATAGTCATTTAGACTTGGATGCGCAGTTTTTTGTGTCACATTATTTACCTTCTGGTGCCTTTTGCTAAACATGCGCTCAGATTTTTGATATTTTATCTTTTCGTGCCCTGATCGTAGCTGCTGTCCGACGAGGGACCTTAACCTTTTTGATAATTCGTGGACTGTCGGAATTTCGACGATTTCCGTAGGCTCTACTGTACTACGCTGTTGCTGATTAGCCTGAATCTGACTGGACTGACGTTGAATATTCTTTTACTTAGTAAATTATAAAAACAAAGAATAGGGCCGAAGTGCTAGACATAACCTTCGACAATGGGGGATTCTCCAGTTTGGTACAAAACTGGAGGGTCTCTTCTGAACCCTCAATGTCGGACCATAGGATCACACTGTTCGACATTAAAGAAGGTACAACGTTCAGCAAAAGAATCAGGAATTCTAAAAGAGCAGACTGGCAACTCTATCAGTCAATTCTACTATTAAATCTGTGTAGGCTAGACGAACTGAAGAAAGTAAGATCTGCAATAGGAGTTGAACTTTTAACGGAAGGTCTTAACGAGACCATAACAGACGCCTACCACGTTTGCTGTCAAGAGAGGGAGATAACCTCCAGAAAAGACAACCCGTGGTGGAGCACGAAACTAGATAGACTTAGAGTAGAAGCCAGACGACTGTTTAATGCAGCAAAGAGAAGCACTGTAAAATGGAATCAATGCACTGCAAAACTTACAGAATACAACAAAGAGATACGGAATAGCAAACGATCTCACTTCCGTAATTTTTGTAGTAGCACAGAGTAGGCACCACCTGCAACCAGAATTCTTAAAGCTATTTCTATAGACAGAGGCATCTCAGAACTCTGTCTTAAGAGAACAGATGGATTCTTTACGGAAAAAGAGGAGGAGAAGGTGACACTACACTACTACAAATACATTTTTCCATGTGCAGAACTACAGGTGTATCCGGAACTGATATCATTGAGCCAGGGAGGGTCACGGCCAGGAAACCAAACTGGAAACTGGCGTCAAAGATAATCTCCGAACACGAAATAAGGTGGACAGTTGGCAATCTCTAGCCATACAAATCTCCAGCAGTCGATAGTATCTTGCCGATACATCTACAAAAGGGCCTAGATTTGTTACTGACATAGAATTAGAATTTTTAAAGGCACCATAGCTCAAGGGTACATACCTTAAGCGTGGAGGGTAGCCAGGGTTATATTGATCCCTAAGGTAGGGAAGAAGGACCCCTTCCAACCAAAATCCTTTCGGCCAATAAGAGTCACCTCCTTTCTGCTCAAAACCTTAGAAAAGATAGTGGACAACTACATAAGGCATAGCTACTTAAGTAACCATCCACTGCACTTTAAACAACACGCATATCGAGCCGGTAGATCAACAGAGACTGCGCTAGTAGAAGTCACAAGCACTCTCAAAAAATCGGTGGAAGGCAAAGAAGTGGCCCTCTGTGCCTTTATGGATATTGGGGGCGCCTTTGATAACACAGCGCATGATGTAGTAGTCAGGGCTCTTCAAAAAAGGAATTTCGACCTAGACCTAACAAGATGGCTTGGACAAATTTGTATTTTAGAGACCAGGTTAGCGGAGGTCAGGGCTCTCCTCCTTCATAATCTCACAGACAATGGCATAGAGTGTCAGGGATATGCTGACGACATAACCACTATCTGCAAAGGGAAATTTGAGCACACCTTATGTGACAGGATTGCGTTGGGACTGCGCGTAAGTCTAGAGTAGTGCAGGTCTGTAGGACTGAACATAAATCCAGCTAAAACAACAATTGTGGCCTGTACAAATCGGTACAAGCTCAACTCACTCAGACCAATCAGAATTGGAAATGTGACAATACCTCTCTCCACGGAAGTCAAGTATCTGGAAGTCATCCTAGATCAAAGACTGAAATCGAACAAGTTATCAAAAAGGCCACTCTCGCTCTGATGAGCTGTAGAGCCCTCTCTGGTAAAATGTGGGGATTATCACCGAAAATTGTAATGTGGATGCATGTAGCGATGGGCGGATAGCACAGAACTGGAATGCATGCGAAAGCAGCTGGCTAAGCTCCAGAGGCTTGCGTGTACGTTCTACTTGGGCTACCTTCCCTACATATTCACATCAATCAGGTGGCGAAAACATCGCAGATTAGAGTTACAAAAGGGGGTCTATCTAAGACAAACGCCAACGGACTGGGACTGCTGGCGCAATACCCTCAAGATGAATCAGAGCCCAAAAAAAAGTTTCGACAAGGTCTTCGGAATAGAGCTTAGTAGCAAGAAATAGTGGACCACACTGTTAACAATCTATCACGTGAAAACACATGCAATAAGGAGGTATACACATGGATCGCTCACAGAGGATTATGCTGGAGCTGGGGTCTGTGCAATAAGGAGGTATACACACGGATCGCTCACAGAGGATTATGCTGGAGCTGGGGTCTGTGGACCCAGAGTCCGATACCACGAATCGCTAGGGAAATTCGTAAGCATTTTCCATGCAGAGATACACGCCATAAAAAGGTGTGCGTCATTCAACCTTGAGATAGGGTACACCCACAAAGACATATCAATTTTCGCGGACAGCCAATCAGCAATAAAAGCGCTAGTTGCTTATAAGGTGGTATCTGAGCTTGTCTGGCAATGCCTAGGATCCCTGAACAAGCTAGGCGAGACCATCAGGTTGAATATCTACTGGGTTCCAGGCCACGCAGGGTTCCGGGGAACGAGGTAGCAGATAGGTAGCTAGCCAGAAAGGGGGCGAACTCCCGCTTATGGGGGCCAGAACCTTTTTGTGGAATAGGACCAAGCATACTGAAGCAAAGTCTTCGTTCAGAGGCACGACGTAATTGCGAAAGATACTGGCAAACGTCACAGGGTGCAAGACAAAGTAAGAAACTGTTAGGCAGTTATAACAAGATACGAACCGATGAATGTCTGAATATGAGCAAAAACTCACTTCGCATTATCTCGGGCTTTCTGGCAGGACACTGCAGGCTACGCAAGCACCTACACCAGCTAAGCATTGTGGAGGACGGCACTTGTAGACTGTATCTGGAGAAACACCAGAACACACCCTAATGGACTGTCAAGCAGCATTCAGGTCAAGACTATCTCAGCTGGGGGGCGAGACTCTTAGCACAAGAGAAATTAGATCTCTTAAGCCAGAAAAATCATTGCATTTTGCAAGAGGATAATTCACTAGAGGGAGGCACAATAGACTCAGGAGGTCGCAGTGCACTTTCAATAATAATAATAGTTATGTTATGTCAAACAATTAGCAATCTGATTGACGAAAATATTTCAGTAATGATTTATGAAATTCTAACCGATGACGAATATAGAGCATATGAACACAATTGCGATTCTGAAGATGAGGATGAGGCAGAATATGGTATCATTTTTGATACGATTATTTGCGACTGCATCAACTCAACTGATGCTCTAATTAATGCAATCAATTTGGAGTATCCTGGATGATTTTGGACCAGCACCTTCAACTGCAACTCTTTTATCAGAGGAAGAAGCTCCAGTCGCTTTCGTTCCAATTCGTCCCATTTCAACCGGTACTTCCATTGTTATTTGATCTCGATCAAACAAACGTCGGCGTGAATGCTTTACTGACCTAGAATTCGAGGATGGGGGAGCTGCTGGTCCTTCCTTTAAATCAATTTACAAATAATTCCCCCATTTTCAAATATATTACTTGGGAAAAGAAGCATTGCGCCGCCATGTGAATGAGCTTGTGTTCTGAGGCCAAAACGAAATGTCAGTTGAACTTAAACTGTTGAAAACGTCTTTCGAAGGCTTCAAATATTTTTGACAGATGAGTTTTTAAATGTACGGATAGTTCCGCAATCGTTTACTTGTTCAAATTCATTATCTACTTATTACTCGTTTTCAGTCCTTGGCCGAACAAATTAACTTATACGCTCGTCAAATTTATATTCAGACTCGGCTCATAACGGAGGGAGTGGAACCTCGAAACTTTATTGGTATCATGTTCTTAATGTCGGCAATATCCAAATGTTCCTTCGTATTGGGGAAAATATTCGTTTGAAATAAGAAGGAATACAATGACTCGAAACAGGTTTGATGAAATTCCCAAAAGACTGCATTTTAACGATAATTCGTCCGCCACTCCGAAAGATCAGCCGGGATATGATCGGCTATTCAATGTGAGACCACTCATGAAACACTTTAACGAATGATTTCAAACTATTCCTATGCTCCAAAGGCCATGTATTGATGAGCGAATGTGTTCGACAAAAATGCAGGGCAATCCAGTATATGCCACCTAAACCCCACAATGGGGAACAAAACTTTTCTCTATATGCGGTTCGGCGGGTTTCTCATATGCTTTTAAAATTTATTCAGGCGCTGGAGATAACGTCATACTTGAGAATGCTGCTGATCTTGGCGCAGCAATAAATGTCGTCGTAAGACTTTCTCAGAAAGTTCCAGACAAGGTCAATCATCTCTTGTACTTTGATAATTTCTAAACATCGCTTGGTTTTGTTGTCTACCGCGAGGCTGCGGCATTTACAGGCTGGTGACTGTGAGTGTTAATCGTGTGCCAAACTGCAAATTATCTTCTGAGTCTGACCTTGCTGCAAAATTGCTGTTCGTGCTTATTCCGAAAAGTTTGATGGTACAGCTTTCGACTTGGATATCTCTACTAATTTATTTTAATTTTGGGGTTACGCCCGACTGCAACGTTCTTACTTGTTATACCCTGAACGCACTTTTATTATGTTTAAATGTAAATTTTATTTATTTTTTTAACTCTTGATTGTTTAAATTTGTAATTTTATACCCTAAACCCATTGAAAATGGGTAAAACGGGTATAATAGTTTCGTGCAAATGTATATAAAAGTATGTATGTAAAATCGATAAAAATCTACAACAACCTCTTATTTGTTAAGCTTATTTTGTAGATTATGAGACCTAGAGAAAATAATTTGGCTCAAACGAATACTTATATATATTATAGCACATGAAGAATCTATTGCATTAAGAGTCATCAAAATCATTATGGAACATAGAAGTTATTAAAGAAAACGTGTGGTAAAATTTGACAAATTTTGTAATCCAATTGGCAGCAGGCACTGCTATAAGATCTAGGGATTAAAGTTTGGTTTTTTAAGTTCGTGTATACCATACGCAGATCAAGGCCATTTAAAATTATCGATAACCTGCCCCGTTTTCTTACTATCGATATTTGCCGGTTTTTGTTATCCGGTTTTTTTAGTATATCTCAGAAACTATTAGAGCTAGACCCACCAAATTTGGTTTAATTTTGTATCGTAAAGGATGCGCAGATTATAAATATTTCGGATTTTGGATACCCCCATCTTCCCCTATTAATAAAAAAAACATTTATAATTGCATTTACAGCCACAATTGTAACGACTCGTCAATATATAAAAGTACTATAGCACAATAAGAATGCATTAAAACAAATTTCATCCAAATCAGTTAAGAAACACGGAAGTTATTAAAGAAAATGAATTTGTATATTGCCAAACCACGTGGTGGCAAGCGCCAAACGCGACCGTTTTCTGCATGCGTTTGTACACATTCATGTGTACATACATATGTTTTCGAATTCTAAAGCGATTGTTTGTGCAAGTGTGTTTCTAAGCTCAGATTTTGACAGATGCAATTAAAATGCTGCTGTATCTCGGTTGTAGAGATGTTTGTATATTGCCAAAACACGTGGTGACAAGCGCCAAATGCACCGTTTTCTGCATGCTGTGTCTCGCTGTGTCAACGGATTTTTTGAAATTGTTATTTAAATTGATATTTTATTTTATTTTTTATTTATGTTTTGAACTTAACGCACTTATTGGACCAAGTGTAACTTAATGCAGGGACATCGGCGATTTGAAATATTCTTGAGCAACAAAATGGGGAAAAATTGGTATTTGGCATACTCACTCTCAAACATTTGAAAGATATAGTTTTCTATTGTGTGGAAATTTTGCGAGAAATTTCACAACTACGGCATACTAAAAGTTGTATGCAAATATTAAAAGCGAGCTCGAAGCGCGAATATTAATTTTTATTATTTATTTGTATTTTTTTTTTACATAGTGCGGCTGTGATGTGGTGTGTACGATTGCAGAGGGGTTTAATTTAATGTATGTAACGCCAGCTCGCCGCTGGGTTCAGGGTCGGACACTCCAGACTAGAGCCATCTTACTTGTTTATAATTTGGAATTGAATTTATTGTTACAGGCAGCTATCCGATACATCGATTGGGGCCAGAGCAGCGGACCACAATACGTTTTCTTCGCGGGACTGCAACAAAGGGAATTGTTGAAGTGTGGCCAGAAGAGGCAAATTCAAATTCACGGTTATGCACAGGCGCACAGACCCCATATAAAAAGTGCTATCTTTATTAAAGTTCGGCGTAAGTGTGAAAGTAAAAATGTCTGAATGTGTTGTAATTTAGTGTTTGTTTCCAACAGGTGGCCAACAACAGGTCACGCCGCAGTTTAATTTTGAGGCCCTATTTTTTTCACTCTGCTGCGGCCCAATATTGCCTTAGAGTTCGCATACATGCAGCCTGCCTTCACGTGCTGTTTTTTTTCTGATTGGAACCATCATCTTACCTCTCTGCGTCCTTCCAAAACTGAGTGAGTGTGTTCCAGCCAAAGCCGACACCGCAACGATCTGCCGCGGCCCCTATCGCCATAGCAGCCGCAGATCAGCCGCCCATATCGCGGCTACATAAATCGCATATGCGAGTATGTTAGTGGCCCAAACAGTGGCACGTCCAAAATATTCTTTTGCGATGGCCAATAGGGCCGAACGAGCGGCACTTGTAAGCCCATATAATTGTTGCACGCCTGTCAACTTAGCTGTTAAAGTAAAGTTGCCTATTTATTTATCTATTTATTTATTTATTAATTTATCGTCTATTTATTTAATTATTTATTGCGTATTTATTTATATATTTATGAATTTATTTATTAATTTATTTATCCCATTATTCACATAATTTCCATTGTTAAATCCGGCCTTTCGGATTTTGCCAAATTTGCATACATATATATATCTCACATTCTGGCCACCGGCGCGAGGCAGAAGTACCTGTCTTATATTGATCGACCCCCACCCCTTTTTACTTTTATTGGAGCTCCGATAGGGTAGGATAGGGATTGAGGAAACGTTAAGCGACAGCATATATGCGCGTTCCCAAAATCCAGTGGCTTAAATCTACTCCTTCCCGGAATTCATGTGTCAAAATTTCGCCCCTGTTCGATTTTTAAATATATACGCTAAAATTGTAAACGCCCGCCAAACATTAAGCACTGCCATCTAGTGGCCTGTTCAACTAACGTTAGAAAAGAAATGTTTATTTATTAAATTGTAATTGTGAGCGAAACAAACATGATGTGTGAGTAAACGTGATGGAGGGAGAATCACCGAGGCCATGGAATAAGTCGGCCGTCAGTTCCAATTAAAGGGCAATGGCATTCAAATTCAAATAGCCGTTGCAGGAAGGGCGGGTACGTCGTGGCCGATAATACCGGGCCTGCCAACTCGTCCGATCATTTGTGTGTATGTAGGTACGTTCATATGTAGTATTGTGAAGGTTTTACTGTTTTGGAAATTTGTAGTGTCTAGGGGAAGGGTTGAGGTCACCCACCCCTGGGAATACTGAGCTAGCTGAGGTGGAGAGGGCATCGTCTAGGTGAACAATAACAGATGTTTGCCTAAAGATATTTCTAAGTGTTTGCACGGGATATAAATAAAATTGTTAAGCGACTCGTGCATTTATCGACGGTTAAACTTATCCCTGAGGAAACCGTTGAAACAACAATTGAAAAGTAAAGACCGAGTAGAGTAAATTACAAATTTTTGTCCGTTATAAAATCCGTTTGAACTTGAGACTGTTCGTTAATAGACAGGGATTAGACTGCGGGGAAGATCATCATGCCACAACTGTCATATTTTCGAAACAGCATAGAAGTAGAGCGAGGCTAAGATCTTCTGAACATGAAGTACTTTGTTGAACTGGTCCCAGAGTGGATATTTTAAAAAGACTGCTGCTTTGCCGTTTATAGACTGCCGAGGAGATAGAACATGCAATTTTTTTTATTCAAGTGCGTTAAGTTTAAGAAATGAATAAAAAATAATATAAAATATCAATTTAAATAAACAGTTCAAAAAATCCGTTGACACAGCGAGATTCGAATGCGCGTCTGATAGCTCGCCAGGCAACATTTCTACCACCGAACAACAGCAGCATTTTGATTGCCTCTGTCAAAATGTGAGCTTAGAAACACACATGTACAAACAATCACTTCAGAATTCGAAATAGAGCTCACGCAAATGAATGTGCATACGGTGTTTGCCAATGTTCAAATAAATCTTCTTTAATTACTTCTGTGTTTCTTAACCGATTTTGATGAAATTCGTTTTAATGCATTCTTATTGTTCTATAGTACATTTATATATTGCTTACTGAAGCCTATTAAACCAAATTTGATTTGATTTTTTTATTGGTTTTTTGTGATATGGGGGCGAATGGGAATGGGAGTCCGAAATATTCATAATCTGCGTATCGTTCACGGGAATATATATAAACAACAATTTGGGGGTTCAGCGCTTATAGTTTCTGAGATATGCTCAAAAAACCGTGTCAAATAATCAATAAACACTGATTATGGGAAAACGGAAGTTAATTACTATTTATTAGTTAATTATTTATTTATTTATTATTATAAACTACGCGAGTGTCAACGAAAATGTTAAGGTACATAAAATATAAATGTATAAGTTAACAGAAGTTAACGCAAGTTCATTGTAACTTGATATTATAGCAGCCACAGACGCTGACATTGCTCTGTGCCGGATGTCTTGCACAACGGCAGCGCACCAGGCGCAAGCTAAGCATTCTAGCGGCCGTTGTGAATCGATTCAATAGCTTAAGTAACTTTCATTTGTATTCCGTAGTTTAGTTTTATTTCGGTTTTTGATTGCGGGGCATTTGCCCAATATATTCTCGCGTAATTCAACTCACTCAATGGTTCGAACAACTTAGTGTTTTAATAAAGCTCCACCGTCAATAGAACATTGTATTCACTCTTAATCTAACAAAGCAAAAGCTAATAAATAAATGATTAATAAATTATTATGAATAAATGAAACCTACTGGAGTTTTAATAAATATTTAATTGGCGCCTAACGTATTTCGAACCATTTTATAATTTAAACACGTTGCGCTGTGCAGTGTAAAGAACCAATCTACCAGTGCGAGTCACTCTGTGCTGTGCAGTGTCAAATAAAATAATCGACACACCAGTGCGAATAACAAAGCTGTGCCTGACCTACGCTAATTTTGGTCATTGATACAACCGCAATAAAAATTAAAGCTGTGCCTGACCTACGCTAATTTTGGTCATTGACACAAGCGCAATAAAAACTCCCTTGTTACACCGAAGCCGCTAGAGCTCTTCGGGCAGCAACTTGTCACCAAACTAGCGCGCAAGCGGGTTTCGGCAGCGAAGAACATTGTCACTCATAGACTGCAGCGGGATATCGTAGAGGGCATTCGTGAGCGCGGCGTGGGAAAAAGCAGCAGTAGTAGTAGCACGAACAGCCCTTCTAGGACCAACTAAAATGTAAGTGGGCCGTCATTTGGCGTAAACTTTTTTTAATCTGCGTGAATTTAAGGTACAAATTTAAAGTACAAAAATAAAAAAAATTCATAAAAATAAAAATTGCAACACATAATTGTGCTCCCAGTTCACTTTTGAGTGACGTTATACTGCATCCATCAGCAACTTTCGATAAGCATTCCGTTGCCAATATTTATTCAATTTGCTGTGGTTGATCTGCTCTTGAAACTGTGTTGATATTATTGTTGATGGCGTAGCCCATGAATAACGCGTTTCGCTGTTACAGGGACCGTTCAGCGCGAGGATCAGAGTCAGACGACTCCGCTACTATAGATAGGGAAACAGAACCACAGTCTGCTATCTCGCGAGAAATCGCGGACAACAAGCCAAAAATAGTAATGGATCCAGACCAGCTTAAGGCTGTGGTGCAGGCCGCAATGGCCAGCGCCTTGGAGCCACACAGCGTAGTATTACAACAAAGGGATACAGAGCTGAGGGCATACATAAACGCTCAGATACAAGAATTGTCAGGCAGAAGAGCTGCCACCAACATAAAAACACCGCCAGTTGAAGTATTCAAGCCGGTCGAAATCAGAAACGACGTCCAATGTAATGAGCCATTGGACGCTGTGAAATGTTTTCCAGAGTTTACGGGAGTACCGGAGACGTACGCCTCTTGGATGCAAGCTGCGGTAGCGGCATATGCAATTTATAAACCATACGACGGCAGCTCGCACCACTATCAGACAGTTCTTATTATTAAGAGCAAGATTAGAGGGGCAGCTGACGGCGTCTTGGATCAGTTTGGCACAGTAATAAATTTTGATGCCGTAATAAATCGTCTCGATTTCACATACAGAATCAATACAGGCATTCATGTTATAGAACAAAAAATGAGCACCCTTAGACAGGGCTCGTTAACAATTTTACAATACTACGACGCGGTGGAGAAAAACCTTACTCTCATCCCCAATAAGGTCAACATGTCTTATGAGGCAAGCGTGGCACAAGCGCTCTGTTCGAAGTTTAGAGATGATGCGTTGCGTGTGTTTGTCTCAGGCCTCAAGCGCAGCCTGACGGATGTCCTGTTCGCAGCAAAGCCCAGGGACTTGCCGTCGGCCCTCGCTCTAGCACAAGAGGTAGAGGCAAACCAAGAAAGGTACGCCTTTGCCGCAAGTTTCGCTAAAGGGCAGGAAGATAGGGAACGTAGAATGACCCCAAGGCCGCAAGGCCGTCAGCAAGATAGGAGTCAGCAACAGGGAGATCCGCAACCCAGAGGCTCCAAAAATACTCACTTCACTAAACAACAGAAGCCGCAGAATCATTCTGAACAGCAGAGCGGTGGAACAAAAGTAGCGGGTCGTAGGAACCAATGGACGTTGATCCATCCTTGTCAAAGATCCTACAGCCATCACAGGTACAGGTACGTACGTCAACTCTAGCGCTCCTCAAGCCTATAAAAGAACAGCCACGTCTGGACGTTCAAGCGGACAGCGAAGGCAAAGGGTCAATCACATAGCTCACGAGTCGGATCAAGACCCAGGGGCGTATGCTAACGCTGCTGCAACAGCAGCACGGCAAGTCGCCGACGACAATTGTACCGACTATGACTCGGACATTGTCAATTTTTTAGGGGAAGCTCCCTGCTGCCCTACATTTGTAGAAGAGTAGCAGGGATCCAGATGAGATTCCTCATCGACACGGGCGCTTCCAAAAACTACATTAGACCACATGAGAGTCTAAAAGGAGTCCGCCCAGTAAATTCTTCTTTCTCCACTCACTCGATTCACGGCCACAGGCCACATTCTTTTTGCTCCCTGATTGGTCGATATATGATAGAATCATAGGGCTTGACCTACTCACGCAAGCAGGAGTGTCGCTTTGTCTTTCCTCTGGCCAACTCAAATGTGGATCCGTAACGGAACCAATCGAGTTCCACAGGTGCGCGGACGTTAACTTTACAAATGTTGATTGCGCCGACGCGCCCGATGCGTAAAAGACGCATTTCTTAAGATGCTAAAAAGTAGACACAAAGCCTTTGTGGATCCGCCAAATCCGGCAAATCTTGCTATGTCTATGTCGACGATGTCATAGTCTTCTCGAAAGATGAATATTCCCATATCAAACATGTGGAGTGGGTCTTAAAGAGCCTGTACAAGACAAACATGAGAGTCTCCAAGGAAAAATCGCGTTTTTTTAAGAAAAGCGTAGGTTTCTTGGTTTTGTGGTAACCAGCAATGGAGCCACAACGGAACCGGAAAAGGTCAGGGCAATTCAAGAGTTCCCAGAACCAAAGAATGTATTTGAAGTCAGATCATTTCTTGGTCTGGCCAGTTACTACAGGTGTTTCATCAAAGACTTTGCTTCAATAGCAAACCCCATTTCTGACGTCCCAAAGGGTGAAAATGGGTCAGTTAGTAAGCGTAGATCGCGAAACATCCCGATAGAATTCTCCGATCTTCAGCGTCACGCTTTTCAAAAGCTGCACAAAAATCGTCATGCTCCGATACCCTGACTATAAGAAGCCGTTTGATCTAACGATAGACACTTCAGCCTACGGCATAGGGGCACGGCTTTCCCAAGGATGGTCGCCCCATCTCAATGATTTCCAGAACATTGAAACCCCCAGAGGTGAACTACGCCGTCAACGAGAGGGAACTATTGGCTATAGTTTGGGCCCTTAACAAGCTACGTCACTACCTATATGGTGTAAAAGACATAAACATTTTCACGGACCACCAGCCGTTAACTTTTGCCGTTTCGGAGTCAAACCCGACCGCCAAAATTAAAAGATGGAAAGCGCATTAAGGAAACGAATGCACGAATGTGTTATAAGCCAGGCAAGGGAAATTTAGTTGCTGATGCGCTATCGCGACAGCAGCTCAACACCCTAGACGAACTAAATGCTGATTCCTGCGCAGCCACAGTTCACAGCGACCTGTCATTGACCCACACAATTGAGTAGACTGAAAGCTGCTCAATTGTTTCCAAAACCAAATCGTCTTTGAAGAGGCACACGTCGCCGCGAAGCGCAACTTTATTCTATTCGGAGACAAGAGACGTCATAAAGTGAACTTCACTGATGGCGCAGCCCTTCTTGATGAACTCCGTGACTTAATTGCGATCTGCACACGCTAGCACAGGTGAAAGATGGCCTCGTGCGCATGTTTCTAGGCACAAAGTTTTGGCACTGCAAAAATGGAGTTGCAGACATTTTCAATGTAGACGAGAGGAGGGAAATTCTCATTGCCGAACATAATAGAGTGCACAGAGCAGCTCAAGAAAATGTTAAGCAAGTCTTCTCGGAGTACTATTTTCCAAAACTGGCAAAAATAGCTAAAGAAATTGCGGAAAATTGTAGAATCTGTTCAACGGCCAAATACGATAGACACCCGAGAAAACAGGATCTAGGGGAGACGCCGATTCCCGAGACTCCAGAGGAATTTCTGCATATTAATAGTTTTTCCACAGACAAAAAGTGTTTTTTTATGTGTTGACAAGTTTTCTAAATTTGCAGTCGTACACTATCGAGGACATGAAAGTCCCGCTGCTACAGCTCATGAATTTCTTTCAGCGAGCCAAGACAATGTATAGCGACAACGAGCCTTCACTGAACTCACTGACAATAAAGACCCTGTTGCTAAACAACTTCGGAGTCCATATTGCTAATGCACCTCCGCTGCATAGCACCTCCAATGGCCAAGTCGAGCGTTTCCATAGCACTCTGGCCGAGCTTGCGCGTTGCCTCAAGCTGGAGAGAAACATTAATGACTCAGTCGAAATCATAATGATGGCTACGGTTGAGTATAACAAGACAATACATTCTGTTATCAACAAGAGATCGGTTGATGCCATCCCTGTGCCGCGTGAACCTCAGGAGGAAATATCAGCAAAGTTAAAGAGTGCGCAAGACGCGCTCCGAGCCAGGGTGAACACCCAGCGTCAAAATTGGGTTTTTGAAGTAGGAGAGGAAGTCCTAGTAAAGAGAAACTGCAGGCTGGGCAACAAGCTCACGCCCTTGTGTGAAGAACGAGTTGTAGAGGCAGATCTTGGTCCCACCGTTCTCATTGGTGGTACATAAGGACAACCTTAAGTATTATTATTTTGGCATTACCTTTAAGATTTTACGCCGCTTGGCGATATCATTAGGAGACACATATTAATAGTACAGTCCGTTTTGTCTGTTTTCCGCAGGTCTGGTTTTCTGTTATCTCTCTTTCTCATGGGTGCTGTGGCGCGAGTAACCGATTACTCACACGCCAAATATATCCCCATTGTTGAGGGCGAAGTTCTGGTATGGGAAGAATTCAGCTTAGTCAGGCACACCGCAAAAATCCCTGAATATGAGAGAACGGGGAAGGAAACAATGGGGCTGTGTGAAATGTTTCCTCAGTCGCACATGAAGAAGCTTCTAAACGTGGATGCTGTCCATCTCAGGGATATGGTAGAAGCTCTTGGATTGCACCACAGGGTAGCAAGGAGTTTGGATTTCTTGGGCACAGCCCTCAAAGTAGTTGCACGAACACCTGATGCTAGTGACTTTGAACAGGTCAAATTCGCAGAGTTACAACTGGTGAACTCCAATGGCCAAGTCGAGCGCTTCCATAGCACTCTGGCCGAGCTTGCGCGTTGCCTCAAGCTGGAGAGAAACATTGACGACTCAGTCGAAATCATAATAATAGCTACGGTTGAGTATAACAAGACAATACATTCAGTTATCAACAAGAGACATGTTGATGCCATCCCTGTGCCCGCAGGTGAACCTCAGGAGGAAATATCAGCAAAGTTAAAGAGTGCGCAAGACGCGCTCCGAGCCAGGCTGAACACCCAGCGTCAAAATAGAGTTTTTGAAGTAGGAGAGGAAGTCCTAGTAAAGTGAAACTGCAGGCTGATCAACAAGCTCACGCCCTTCTGTGAAGAACGAGTCGTAGAGGCAGACCTTGGTACGACCGTACTCATTGGAGGGAGGGTGGTCCATAAGGACAACCTTAAGTATTATTATTTTGGCATTACCTTTAAGATTTTACGCCACTTGGCGCTATCATTAGGAGACACATATTAATAGTACAGTCCGTTTTGTCTGTTTTCCGCAGGTCTGGTTGTCTGCTATCTCTCTTTCTCATGGGTGCTGTGGCGCGAGTGACCGATTACTCACACGCCAAACATATACCCATTGTTGAGGGCGAAGTTGTGGTATGGGAAGAATTCAACTTCGTCAGGCACACCGCAAACATCTCTGAATATGAGAGAATGGTGAAGGAAACAATGGGGCTGTGTGAAATGTTTCCGCAGTCGCACATGAAGAAGCTTCTACACGTGGATGCTGCCCATCTCAGGGATATGGTAGAAGCTCTTGGAGTGCACCACAGGGTAGCAAAGAGTTTGGATTTCTTGGGCACAGCTCTCAAAGTAGTTGCACGAACACCTGATGCTAGTGACTTTGAACAGGTAAAATTCGCAGAGTTACAACCGGTGAACTCCAGCAACAGGCAGGTAGCTATAAACACGAAAGTTCAAGAACAAATCAACCAGCTAACGTCAACCGTCAACACATTATTAAAAGCTGCAAAAAGGAGCAGATAGATTCAGGGCATTTGTACGAGACGCTCTTAGCTCGGAATAGAATGTTGCTAATGGAAATGCAGAATTTGATGCTCGTGGTGACCCTTGCAAAGATTAATATCATAAGCCCAAATATATTAGATCACGCGGATTTGAAATCTGTGTGGCTAGATGAACCCAAGGTACCCTAACAGCTGACCTTATGTCCGTTGCGTCCGTTAAAAGTGTTACAATCTGTTAACGCCCTTCACTTTATCATTAAGTTTCCAAAAATCAAAATGGCTTGCAGAAAGGTGACGTTGTATTCAGTCGCTCATGAGAATGTTGTACTACAAATCGACGACAACATTATAGCTGAATGCGGGGATCAAGTACTCTCTCTTAAAAATTGTACTTTGACGCCGGGAGGAACCTTTGTCAACTATCACCGAATAGCTCTTGTGCAGAGAGCTTCATGC
The DNA here is from genome assembly GCA_035041545.1 of Drosophila colorata. Taxonomy (NCBI): domain Eukaryota; kingdom Metazoa; phylum Arthropoda; class Insecta; order Diptera; family Drosophilidae; genus Drosophila; species Drosophila colorata. Next base: position 131,302 of record JAWNLD010000160.1, read on the forward strand.
TGGTGGTTCGGCAAACTGTGAAATGCAGCCGAGTCAGCTGGACCCGATCACATGGGTCGATGAGGGAATTCTGATCATCAATGATCGGCCTGCTAAAGTTTGCATTGACAACGGTACTGAAACTTGGGTTCACTGAACAAATCTAATCACGTTCAGTAAGTGGGCTTTAATCAACGAGACTAAATATCTGAATGTCAACAGAGTCCAGATCAAGTTCCCCGGCATTGCGGCATATCCCCTTCTGAACGTCACCGGCCACCATGACGTACTGAGTCTCCCTTACCTTCATCGTTTAAATGAACGTAACCTGGAGATCATCAAGGAAGTCAAGGATGAAATCGGAAGTGTCGACAACGTTGTAATGGCCTTCTGGTTGGGAGCCATTTGTTGTGCTATAACATGCGTCGGAGTCACCTATCGTCGATACAAGAAGAACAAGATAACAGCCAAGGAAATTAAGGAGGTGATCGCCGAGATAGGAGCACTCTCCTAATCACAGCTAATTATTGTCAGTGATGTTATTAGAACCTACATCTAAATAGAAAGGCGTTAGTAGTGGAAATATAAATTTAAATGTAAATTTAATTTAAATTACATACAAAATATTCAGGAAAAGTGAAAGAAACAATATTAATAATATTAATTATTAGTTTTTGATTGAAAGAAGAAAGGAAAGAGACAAAGATGGAAAATCACTGGACCCGATGGGTTATTTTTTAATCCGTTCGGCAAGCTATGCCGCTGCTCACAGCTGAGGGTGGTCAGTGATTTCCCTAAGGTATCCTGAAAGCAACCATTTTATTAGTGGAAGAGTGAATTCTGAAGAGAATACATGGTATAGGCTATTATATTATATTATAGGCATAATACACGAAATACACAATTCTTCAAAGCATAGTCTGTCGTGTATGTAGGCAGAAATAAGGGGTAATAGTTTTTAGTAGATCTAAAGGGAACAGAGAAGTTCGAACGACCTAAAATAAACGGGGAATCAATGTCGCCAATAATCAACTTATGGAGGAAAACAACACCAAGGATTGTTCTATGGTTGGTTAGAGACGGAAGATTAAGGTTTAAAAGTCTTCTGGAGTACGATGGCAGACGAAGATTGGGATCCCAGTTTAAGCCACGTAAAGCAAAGAGCAAAAATTGCTTCTGGACATCTGCGGACACCAGATACACGAGCATTATTCCAGGATTGGGCGGACAAGTGAAATGTAGAGAAGTTTCGTTGTGTAGGGATCGTTGAACTCTTTCGACCAACGTTTAATAAACTCAAGAACATTTAGCCTTGTTCAATAGAGGATATGTGAAAATTGAAGTTCAGCTTTGAATCAAAGAGAACTCCAAGGTATTTTACTGTTAGTTTACGTTGCAAGGGAGCATTGTCAATTGTATATGTAACTGAATGTGACTTAGAACGACTAAAAGTCATAAACATGCACTTTGAACAATTGAGGTGCAACTGATTGGCCGAACACCAAAGTTGCATAGAGTGTAAATCATCCTGTAAACTAGTGTGTTGCAGGAAATAGGCGTACGAGTAAATAAGTTTCACAACATCTGCATACATAAGTATGCATGTGATATTATAGAGGGGAGGTCATTTATAAAAACAGTAAATAGTAAAGTTCCAAGATGACTACCTTGAGGTACTCGTGACGTAACATAAATCTGTTTAGAAATTTCAGATCTAAGAGAGACTCCTCGAGTTCTACCCTTTAGATAAGATAAAAGAGAGGGAGGGAAACCACTACTGTCGAGTTTTAGCAGTAAAAGATCACGGTGAACAGAGTCAAATGCTTTACTAAAGTCAGTGTAAATGACATCAGTTTGCTTTTTTGCCAGAAAAGCATCATTTAACAGCGAGGTAAATTCATGCAAGTTGGTCGTAGTTGACCGGCTCTTAATAAAACCATGCTGAGCACGGGATAGGAGTGATTTGCAGAGATGTTGCAAAGTGAAAGCAAATATTTTTTCAAATAATTTAGGAATAGCAGATAGTTTTGCAATGCCCCTATAGTTTTTGATATCAGACCTTCCACCTATTTTGTGGAGCGGTATGATAAACGAATCTTTCCAAAGAGATGGAAAAACAGCAGATTCAAGGGATAGATTAAAAAGGTTTAGCAATGAGCGAAGAAGGGAAGCACTACACTCTTTGAGTAGGCAACTAGAATTGTTGTCGGGCCCAGAAGAGTAAGAAGTTTTTAAAGATTTAATAGCAGAAAGAAGGGATGTATTGGTAATGATAGGCATAAAGATAGAATTAGAAGGAACAATGTGGTAAGGATAAGACATATTGAGAGAGGAGACAGAGGAATAGGTTGACTGAAAGAAGTTAGCAAAGAGATCAGAAGCACAGGAATCATTGCTTGCTTTTTCTATCTTTGACAAAGGCAGGATCAAGTGTTCTATTCAATTGATTTGAAATAGAATTGATCTGGAGCAACGAGAGATCGAGTATACCATCTAAAAATTCATGATGGGCTGAAGGCACAAGATAGTTTGAGGATGAAATTAATGACCAAGAAAGGTTTGGTATATTAAAATCACTTAACACAACAAATAAGTCATTATCGCGCACATCAGAAGATACGTCGTTAATACATGCCAAATGCTGCATATAAACCCCAAATATTAGAAGAAGGAGGGATATATGAGCAAGTGATAAATAGAGCACAAAATAGGAGGTTACTTTTACAGAAATAATCTCTGCATCAGTAGGTGCAGTAAACTGGAAAAGTTCCAACTGGAGTGGACTTCGATTAATACTCCACTACTTCGACGAGTCGGTCCATCCTGTATATAAACAGTTAAGTTATTTGAAAACACTTCGCAGTCAGATATGGTAGAATTTAACCAAGTTTTTGAAAAAGCGATGTCCGAAAAAAATAAAGGTGCTAAACATAAAAAGATTTTTCAATTTGGATATAAGGCCTCTGACATTCTGGTATGAAATGGAAAATTATCGGAATGTGGCTTCAGTTTTTTGAAGCAATGCCATTGGATTCTAACACTGAGGAAACCGGGAGGGTGACAGGTGAAGGCTGATTTCTCTTTTTAGGCTTAAACTCATAAACAATCATGTGAGGTGGCCAAAATTTAAGATCACAAATGATTGGAAACGCATCATGAGGGACATTAATTTTAAAAGAGGATATTTATCGAGGAGTGGAGAAATGGAATTTGCTAATTGTTACACCAGCAGAAGATTTACTAGCAATATAAGCTGCCAAAGACTCACAGGTTGTGTCCGAGGAAAGCCTGGACATAAAGACTTGTTTGCGAGGCGGAACAACTGTTAAAGTTGGAGTAGGCGGTGTAGAAATGGCAGCGCGATTGCTGCTTGAAGCTTTGGCTGAATTGCGCGAGGGTCTACCTCTGCGACCAGGAACTGCAAGTGCAGTATTAGGCTTATTGATCAGAGCCGCCACAATAATTGGGCAGGTCTTCAGGAACCAGAGGGGTAATCGGACATTCGCTTGGAGAAGGAGATAAAGAGAACATTGGGGATACGTCCAAGTGTAGAGGCGTATCCAATACTGTCGAAGGTGGATGGGCAGATTTAGGGGGCAAGGGAGAGGGAACACTTCAAAATTGAGATTCTAACCGGCGATTAGGGGGAGACTCAAATTTATATTTGCTAAGCGACTGGATGCCCGAGTCAAAGTCACTCGAATGCTGCTTAGCGACATTATTAAGTTTTAGGAATTGGTTTCTCACAGAATTATACATTCTGGAGAAATCAATTTGGATATCAATGCAAACTGGACATGACCAGCGTAGTCCACCGTAGTCCTTTTTGACAATAGCGGATACTATATCGCTATCACGCTCAGTGAGACCTGCACATTTAGCATGCATCATATTTTCACACAACCAGCAATTAACAAATTGCGGTGGTGCAGAATTATCAGCCTGCTTGACTGTGCAAGTTTTTTTGCAGCAAGACGTATTGACTACAGGGGTTATACGAAAAGCAGACGAACAACGGCACACGAAAGTAAACGCTCAAACGAAAGAAGTTTTTACACAAACAATTCTTGTGTGGAACAGAAGCAATAACAAAAAATTGCGTGAGCGTGATGCAAAAGAACACACACACATAAACAATGCACAGAGCAGCGCCAAATATGTAAACAGATAACCAAAACAGACACTTACAACAACCCAGCACTGAAACCGTGTTAGTTAAATTTAATTTAAAAATAAAGACTTACAATGCACAACAGAAAGCACTTTGCACAGATAAATTAAAGCTTTATAAATAAAGCACAAAATTAGATAAAATACAAAATAAAGGGCAGTTAATTAAAGCAACGATGAATAAAAGTTTTGGAGCACAAAATAAACCACATCGATCACTCTTAAGCTGTGATCTCTCTCTCTTATCGATTATTTGAATTGCATATGGCATTTACGAATCTAAAAAGTCCAAGTTCAGCTCTCTTGGGTTATCGATAATTTAAAATGGCCTTGATCTGCATATGGTATACATGCACATAAACCCAAACATGAAGCAAAATTTTAATCTCTGGATTTTATTGCAGCACTTGCTGCCAATGGGATTGACAAATTTGCCACGCCTTTTTATTTAATATCTTCTGCGTTTCCAAACCGATGTTGATGAATCCTAATGCAATAGATTCTTCAAGTGCTATAGGATATAAATATTCATTCTAATAAAATTCTGTCACGCAAGCATATACGACACACAGAATCAGACAATCGATCCCACATCGTCAGCGGGGGCAGATGTTGGCAGGCCTACCACTGTACTGTTTCGCCAGCAGACAACACCAGCGCTCTCCAACGAGACTTTATTCCAGGCCGAAGAGACCTATCGGAAGATCGTGTCCACGTAGCTCGCGGCACTTCATAAACAGATGGCGAAGGACATAGCAAATAAATGACTGTGTATGGACCTTCAGAAGGATGAAGAGCAGCTTAAGCGCGGAGAAGCGACACCTCGACCACGTGAACTCCATAAGAGTAGATTTTGTGAAAGTTTGGCTTGGCACCTAATATCGGCAGCTAGCATCGGAGGTCGTCACTACCCACTTCAAAACATTTAGTCCATCTTAAGCACGCGTTCTGGCAGATCGAGCTGTAGCCGAAGCGCAAGGAAAACGTTTTCGTGTTTTTCTGAAACAACCGGTGTTTTTATCATTTATATTATTTATTAATTTTTTAAAATTATTATTTGATTATTATTTATATTGCCTGCTTTTTTCCTTGGTCGTGTCGCGAGTGCATGCCGGTATTTAAATTATATTTATTAGTGAGCTCTATTCGTTTGAGTATAAACTTGTTGTTGGGTAAGCCTTACTTTTTTTTCCTGAGCTTACAGTGGTAAAACTGGTAAATTTTTCAAATAAAATGAGTCACCAAATTATCTGTTTTAAAAAAGCTTGCCAAAAGCAGAACACTGCTACACAATCTAGCATACCCTGTTGGCTTTGTGAAAACGTTGTTCTTGCGAAATGTTCAGATTACTCGGGGCTAGTGGGGGATGCTCTAGCCCAACGTAATGGCCTATTGTATAGTTGTGACTCGTGTAGGGAGGTTGACGCTAAAATGCGAGCTTTTGTGAGGTAAACGAGGACGGGCTTAAGAGGTCTGATTGTTGGTTTTCGCAAACTTAACGATCAGCTAACACCTATTGAGTGGGTTTCCTAGGCGTAAGAAATCCGCTCCTCGTGATCTGCCGTTGCCAAGCTCCCTTCAGCCTTCGTATACGAGTCTGCAGCCTATTACTCCGGTGGTACAGCAGCATATTTCGTTTACTACGCCTGTAGCTTCGAGATCTGTTGTTGACACAAGTTCGGTTACCGAATGTGTATGATCTGATAAAGCCAAATCAGAAGTTTTGTCCGACTCGCCCGCCACAACAACCAGCTGAAAATTTATTATCCGGTCCACCGGCTGTAATAGTTGCCTCTGAGGATAGTTGTCCAACTGTCGCACTTTTTTTGTCGGCACTTTTTGCGTCTAAATATAACCGTTTTAGATGCGATCGAGTTTCCACTTTGGACATTGAAGTTCGTTGGAGTAAAGTTCTGCCTGGGAAATTTTTGTATTTATATCACTTGCTCTTACATTCCTCCGCTGTCTGATATGTCTATTTATTAACATCCCCTTTCCGCCATCCAATCAATCTGTTCCCTTCTATCTGATGGGGACCTTTTGGTTGTTCTTGGCGATTTTAATCTTCCCGACGTTGCTTGATCATCTCTTATGGACTCTTATTTTCTATTGGCTTCTAAGTCACATGACTTTGTTGACGGTCTACATGAGTTGTCCCTTGCTCAGGTTAATCCAGTGCACAACTCAAAAGACAGATATCTTGATTTGGTCTTTGTTATGGACTCCTCCAGCAATTTTGTAGGCAGAATTGACCCCCTTAAGACCTATTAAGGTACCAAAACGTACGGATCGTATGTTGTTTTCGTAAGGCTGATTTTCTTAAGGGTAATGATCTTATTCAGCATACCGACTGGTCCCAACTGTACAATTGTGCAAATATTGATGTTGCCATTAAACTTTTTTACGATACCATGAACTCCCATTTTGATGTCTGTGTTCCTCTTGTGTATCCGGCCAGGTCTAATCAGCCTCTTTGGTTCTCAAAGGAATTACTCAGATTAAAAAATGTTGAGTCACGATATTATAAAAATTTAAGAAATCGGGAAATCCTGGTGATTTTTCCCGTTATGCAGTTGCCAGATCTGACTTCTTTAAACTTAATCTCGTTCTTCGTTGTCGGCTTCAGTTTTCACAGCAATTTTTTAGATTTGTTAATTCTAACCGAAAGCTGTCTATTTTGTCTTCCAAAATAACGTTTGAAAATGCGAGTGCAAACACTGATAAGGGCATCGCAGATCTGTTCTCATAATTTGTTCTACTTATTCCACATCTACTAGGAATAATCAGCCTTATCCCCATCAGTTACAGTCCTCAAACTGCATTTTGTGCCCTATCATTACGGAAAGTTCGCTACTTTGCGACCTTAACACAATCAAACTAGTGTCTTCACCTGGTCCTGATGGTGTTCCAGCCTGTGTGCTCAAGTACTGTGCCAAATCACTTCGCAAGACCATCCCAAAATATTTTAAGTTGTCTGTTGACACCTCATCTTTTCCTGCTATTTGGAAGGAATCGTTTATCATCCCTTTCCATAAAAAAGGCAAAAAGACTGTTGACGAAAATTATAGAGGTATTTCCAAATTGTCTGCAATACCAAAAGCTTTTGAGAGAATTATAACATCTCAACTGCAACATTTATGCAGCTCTATTATTTCACCTTCCCAGCATGGGCTTACGAAACGTAGATCTTTAACCACTAACCTTCTAGAGTTCTCTTCTCTGGTAGCTGATGGCTTCAAAAGCAAAATGCAGACTGATGTTATTTATACTGATTTCAGCAAGGCTTTTTACTCAGTAAACCACTCCTTGCTACTCCACAAATTCTGCCTACTTGGCTTCTCAGTAAATCTTATTAACTGGATTTCAGAGTTTCTGAGAAATAGATCCCAAAGGGTTCTTTTTAGAAATGCATATTCTAACTGTATCAGGGTGATATCTGGGGTTCCCCAGGGTATTTATCTTGATCCGCTGCTCATTACTCTTTTCATTAATGACCTTCCATCGGTACTTTCACACTCCTGTATGCTAATATGTGCCGATGATGTCAAATTGTGCATAACATATACGAATATGTTTTCGAGTAATCTCTTACAAGCCGATCTTGACGCCTTTGAGCCCTGGTGTCAAGATAACCTATTAAATCTGCATTGCTCTAAGTGCAAGGTAATGACTTTTTATCGAAGCTCTCCTCAGATGTTTCCGTACAAGCTAGATAGCATGCTGCTTGAATGGGTAAATAACACCGATAAAGTTATTAATGACCTAGGCGTCGTTTTTAATCATAAACTTAAATTTGACTCTCATGTTACGACCATTGTCAACAAGGCTATAACTATTCTTGGATTCATCAAGAGATGGTCCAAGGAGTTTGATGACCCATACACGACAAAGACACTTTTCATATCTGTTGTCCGACCCATACTCGAGTTTGGGTCATGCGTATGGTCCTCACAATACACAGTACATCAGAACCGAATTGAGTGGGTACAAAAGAAATTTTATGCTATTTGCCTTTCGTGGCCTAAATTGGGATCCTGATGCTCGGTTGCCATCATACCCAAGTAGGCTCTTATTGACAAATCTCTCTTCTCTAACATATCGGAGAACTATGCTTGGCGTAATCTTTGTCCATAATTAAATTACTGGCGTAAGCGATTCAACTGAGTTGATAAGCCAATTTAATTTCTCAGTTCCAACCAAGCTAACACGTAATTTTAAACCCTTAGTACTTAACCATTGCTTAAGCAACTATGCCCTGCATAAACCCTTCCGCGTCATTTGTGATGATATTAATAAACATTACAGAGTGATCAGTTTGGAATCTTTTCTTCCTCGTATTAAGTCTTTACTCCTAAGCTATTAAGTAGATTGTAGATAGTTAGAATTCGTTTTGCACTTCGTTTTGTATCCCAGTACCGAGCCCAGTCTGGCAATTGCGCAGCTTCTTGGGAACCGCTTGCTGGTATGGCGATTTATTCGCGATTTTTTCAGCTTAACAGCACCGGTGAAGGATTGCCTGAAAAATGGGTCGAATGGGTGATTGATGAGGCAATCACTTCTTTTAACTGCCTTAAGAAATCGCTTACGTGTGCTCCAATGCTGGTCCATCCCGATTTTGTTCGGCATTACTTTATCCTGTGCCACGGCAGCCATCTTGGAATCGGAGCAGTTCTATTCCAGTGGTTCAAGACGATTAAAGACCGAGCATCGGAAAAGGAAGGACAATATCGAGGTGAGGCAATTTTATTACTGGCCCAGGATGGCGGTGCAGGTCCGAGAGTATTTAAGGGCCGTGAGACCTGTAAGGAAACAAAGCACATCCTCAAATAAGCATTCCTCGAATGGGAATGAAGGTAAGGAAGCCATTACACTTCCTTGGAAAGTATCCTCGTTCGCGACACGGAAATGCCTACATTTTCATCGCGTTTGACCACCTAACCAAGTTCGTGTGGCTCGAGGCAGTGCCACACACAACATCAACAGCTGTAGTCCCAACGTTAAGAGAGGAGATTTTTTAGCTTTTCGGGGTATCGAACGTTGTGCATACCGACAACGTGCGACAGTTCAACTCATTTGAAATCTCATGCAGCAATACGGAATAAAGCACCTAAAGGCTGGAAACTACGGGATCTAGGCGAACGCCTCGGAACGGGTTAGCCAGTCCGTTTTAGCAGCAATCCGTAAGCACGTGAGCATCGTCCAGTCAACGTGGGACGAGAAGCTGGCAGAAATCCAGGCCGCCTTGTGCAGTGCATTGCTTACAGGAACCAGAGTCTCCATACTTCACCCTGTTTGGACAACACATGTTCCTACATGGCAGCGACTATCGCCAGGGTCGCAAACTAGGGGCCATAAGCGACACAGTCATACAGCCACTGGATAGGTCTGAAAAACTACAAATCTATAGAGCCCACATCCAGGAGACTTTGCATAGAGCCTACGAGAAGACAGAAAGACGCTATAATTTGAAAACGCGGGACATCCAATACCTACCCGGTCAAGGTGTTCAAACGGAACTTTGTGCTCAGCGACTTCAAGAAAAACGTGAATACCAAGTTTTGTCGCAAATACGTTAAGTGCGGAGTCGTCAAGTCCATCGGGAATACCCTGCATTTATTGGAGTCGCTGCACGAAACACCGCGGGGAGTGTTCCACGCGAAGGACTTGAAGCAATGATGCACATCTATGTAGTAGGGAATTGTATGTTCTGTGACAGGAAGTAGCTGTCAATTTAATAACGTGATGTGAATAATTAATGATTTATGACCCTACGTGACCCTAATTAATATGCAGGCACCTGACACTTTTTGAGGGAGGTGTGTGAGGGGACCGCTCTTTAATATGCAGGTACGTGATCCTTTTTTAGGGAGGGGAAGTGAGGGAACCAACCGTCATGGGCCTTTGTGACCCTCATTAGAATTCAGATTTAAAGTGGGAGGGGTTATGCGATCACAGGCGCACAAGTGCACGCATCGACTTGTTCCTCCACTTTTTCGGGGGTTGGAAAAGGGACCGATCATTAAAAACTGGTTTAATAAGAGGCCGCTCATTTAAATTCAGATTTTAATTGGGAGGGGGTTATGAGATCACGTGCGCACAAGTGCACGCATCGACTTGTTCGTCTATTTTTTCGGGGCTGGGGAAAAGGGACCGATCATTAAAAAACCGGTTTAATAAGGGACCGCTCATTAGAATTCAGATTTGAAGTGGGAGGGGTTATGCGATCACAGGCGCACAAGTGCACGCATTGACTTGTTTGTTTACTTTTTCAAGGGTGGGTTGAGAGCTCGAGCGCATTTAATTTACTCTCCCTTTTCTGAAGAGTGTGAACAGACCGTTTTTCTACACGGCGAAAGAACACAAGTGCGGCGCACACTTGTAAACAGGTTTTGTTAGGGATAAAGGTTCGATCGTAAATTCTAATGTATGGGATAAAAGAAAGACAACAGGTTTTCATTTTACAGGTTTTTTGTCAACTTATTTATTGTTTTGTTTATACTACAATTTATTTAAAATATTTTTTCAAGCTTAGGATTTAATAGTTTTATGTATCAATCTATTACTTAACTTAGTGTACTGTGATATAAAGCGTTTTAGTTTTTGTATACGTATAGCATAAAAGTGATAGGCGCAGGTGTCACATTCAGTTATTGTCTGATCTGAGGACCAGGGGCATATTGTTAAATGTTCTCCGTATTACGATGTTCTAATGTGAGATTTTTCGTATTTGGTGAAATATTCTCGGTATTCCTCAAACAGCCGTCGATGCTCAGGAAAAATCATCCCATCAAATTCGGCTAAAAAATCATCAATTTTCTTTACAATTGAGGTGTAGCCAAATTTTGAAATTAATCCCATTTCTGTACTGTACTTCTTCAAGACAAAATTAGAACTGAATGCAGCCTTGGTACTGGGAGCCTACTTATATAGCTGACTCTTTTTTTAAAAATATTTCTCTATAATTGTTTGCATCTCTTTCTATTTCTCGTCCCATCTTTTTAGAAATTTCAAAGCATAAACGAGTTAAATCTATTTCTTCGTCATTTCTATAAGTTACATTTACATCGGTAAACCGTATATCATTTTTTGAGTCATTGCACATTTGGGAATACATTATTGAAAAATCAAATTAAAAGTATATATTAGAATTTAATTAAACTTTTTGTAATTATGGAAGGTTCAAATTTCGAAATTTATGGAAAATAAAAATGCGTAAATTGTATTTTTTTTTTAATATAGCTATTTTTTATTTATTTATTTATTTTCTTAATAGTTATAATAGGTTTAATATGGTGCATTCAAATGATGATTAGTAAAATTTTCAAAGTAGTCTATTAGAAGTCGAGCATTTTTTAGAGCACACACACCTTTATATAGGTGTGAGCCACAGTCTGAGAAAAAATTGTTCTTTATCACATGAAATTGCCGTATCCCATACTCTTCGACATTGGCTACTGATAAATATAAAAATTTCTCAAGAAATTTTGTTTTCTGAATTCCTTTTGTAATGACATTTTTATCTTTAACAACTTCCCGAAGATAATTTCTCACTTCAATGAAGTGAGCGTTCCATCATTTCAACAAAGCTGATGATGATTTTTGGTTAGCCAGAGTGCTGTTTTTCGAGCCTTCTTTGTCAGTTTGAGAAAATCGTGCGGAGCTCGTATAAGATAATGTATATTCGGATTTTGCCCATTTTTAAATACTGGAGCTATTTCCTTCAATATAAATTCATTTTTGTTTCCATAAAATCCTTGAACATCAGTAGCAACTCGCTCCAGATCCATTTTTAGGAGTTTGTTTTTGATGCTTATACTTATACTTATACTTATAGACGATGCGCTGAACTAATCCAGTCAACGGAGAATATTCAACTAATCGATTATGCATAAGCAAACAATATACTTTTGTGTTCCTAGAACTTGCATTCTCCAGTTCGATAGAAACTCTCACATCAATTGGTCCCGTTTTAACAGCCTCATTCTGATGCGAAAGATCAATAACAATAATCGGCGCCTTGTCCTTAAACTCGCTAGGTGAAAGCAGCGGCCGAGACTCTTTCATATAATAGCTTTGTTGGAAATTTGTATACATGTCGTAGAGGCTAGCGAAACGTTCTCGTCCAAAATTAACATTCATATGGATACGTTTCAGAATTCAAGTACACTTTTATGTTTCTCAAGTGATTTTGAATTAGTGCTCCATTTAGTGTAAATGCTATTATCGCAAAAAGGGGGCCCTCCGCAAGTGTGGGATTAGGTTAGCAGTCCCAGCTACGAAATGCTATTGGTTACGAACCACCGTTTTTAGTCAAACTGAATATTGCCAATTTCTTCTCATCGCTAAGTGCTACATGTGGTATTTTCCATGTTATATTAGAAATGTTCAGTTTAAATTCAACATCTCCAATTTTCGAATAAAATACATCTTCCATGCTTTTAGTCATGAGTAGTATAAGCTCATGTTTACAATTTAACAAGAATTTATTATAGTCTTCTCCAAATCCAAGTAAGAATTAAAGAGGAACGGAGAAATTAAAATATCCACCGTTTGCTAGCTGTTTATCAGATTCATTAAACCATCCAGAGTTACTAAGCATGTGGCTCTCGCTCTTGTTGATTGAAATGTATTTTGTAAGGTGGTCGTTGTATCAACAAATTGTGTGCGATCGATTTCAATGCCATTAAATTCATATCGAATTTCATCAAGCAAATAACCCATACAATTGTTTTTTAATCTACCAGCATTAGTAGGTGTGTTGTCAGCCAAACAAATCGAGCCCTCAATATTAATAAAACTCTCGCTCGGTAATGCATAAAGATCCTGATTTTGGATTGTAATTCGGACATCATCATGAGTCTTAAATGATTGAAGGTAGGGTGAGTAACTATGATATTCTTCTTTTATTATGCCCTCGTCGGAATAGGGCTTCTCTCGAACATTCAAGATATCGCTCATTGCGTTCTGATTGTAAGACCCAAAGACTTTAAAAATAATCTGTTTGCAGGTGTAAGAGTTCTCCTTACTGATCTTGTTCCCTCTATGTTAGAACTCGGAATGTTTGAGGTGGGGTGATTAAATATAAGCGAAATGTAAGCGAACTGTAACGCGCTCTTCCTGTAAATTAACTAAATTTCCGTCTTGATCAACAATCTGTAAAATTAATGACT